>JAYEVD010000197.1:0-195850 GCA_036346405.1 Phyllostachys edulis
TCCAATCCTATAATGGTTAGAAAGAATAATGGAAATGGCTAATGTGTATCGATTTTACAGATCTTAATAAAGCTTGCCCGAAGGATGATTTTCCCTTCCACGCATTGATCAACTTGTAGACTCTCCTTCCGTGTGAGTTACTAAGTTTTTAGATGCGATCTGTGGTACCACTAGATTAATATGTGTAAAGAAGATGAAGAGAAAACTTCCTTCATCACCCCATATGGCACTTCATCGCTATGTTAAGATGCCATTTGGTCTCAAAAACGCTGGTGTAACTTTTCAGAGGTTGATGCAAAAAAACTTTTAATCCACATATAGGTCGGAATCTGGAAGCCTACGTTGATGATCTGGTCGTAAAGAGCACCAACACTCGCAATCACATTCCTAACTTACAAGAAACTTTCAACAACTTGAGAAGACATAACCTCAAGTTGAATACGTAAAAGTGTGTGTTCGAGTTTCTACCGAAAACTACTCGGCTTCCTAGTCTCTGCTAGAGGTATTGAAGCAAATCCAAGAAAATAACGGCCATCGATCGATGCGCCCCACCATGAAGAAGGAGGTCCAAAACTAACCGGTTGTATGGCGGTGCTAAGTCGTTTATAGCTAGGTTAGGGGAAAAGGATTACCTTTCTTGCTTCTTTGGAAACATGGAAGTTTCGAGTGGACTAAAGAGGCAAACGATGCCTTTGAAGAACTTAAAAAGTACCTTACAAGTACCCGGTCTTAGTCTCTCCGAGATCGAGAGAAACATTACTAATTTACGTGGCAAAGAACACTCACGCATAGCTTAGCGTGTAATCGGTCGTAGAAAGGGATAACATCCAACGACTAGTTTATTACGTAAGTGAAGTCTTACATGGACCAAAGAAAAGATACCCACAGGTACAAAAGTTGCTTTATGGTCTCCTTATGTCTTCAAGGAAGCTAAGACACTACTTTCAGGCCCACAGAGTGGTCGTACCAACTAGGTATCCCCTTGGTCAAGTCCTTGGAAACAGGGAATCATCAGATTTAATAGCAAAATGGGCGATTGAGCTAGGGCGTTCAACCTCCATTTCATCTCACGAGCGAAGAATCAAGTCCTGTGCAATAGCGTAATTCATTATCGAATGGACAAACCCTCGAACCCACCCAAGGGCCCGAGTACAAAAACCATGACGAGTGGACAATGTACTATGACGGTTCCTTGATGCTAAAAGGTTCGGGGCTAGAGTTGTCTTGATATCCCCTACTAGCGTAACAAATCAAGTACACCATCCAGTTAAATTTTCTTCCATGAACAACATGGCGTAATATAAAGGTTTACTAGCAGACTCGAAAATTGCTCGCTTGGGATTAGATTATTAGTGAAAGGCGATTCTCAACTAGTAGCGAATCAAGTAGGAAAGAGTATCAATGCTCAAGTACCAAGATGTCATCTTATCTAGCGGAAGTACGTAAACTTAACAAAGACTTCTTCGGTTTCAGAGCCAACATATTCCTAGAAATGAAAACTTTTCGGCGCATCAGCTTGGCACGGATGGCCTCCACGAGGACAACCGTCCGCCCGAGTTTTTCTCGAGCAACTCGACACGCCTCGGTCGAGCCTTCCGAGATCATGCATGATTCCTTGCAGGTTGTACAAACCGATCGTGAGAAAATAGATGCTCCACAGGTCGTTGATGGTTGGCGCTGTCACGATCAAGGTAGAGACTGGATGACATCGATCTACAATTATCTTCAGCAATGAAATAATTCAAAAAGATGATGTGGAGGCTAATCGCCTCGCATGAAAAGCCAAATCATACACTCGATCGAACGTACCTTGTATAAACGAGGATCTCACGGAGTGTTAATGAGATGCATATCTCAAACGGATGGCATTACGCTGCTAGTCAAATCCATGAAGGAGTCTCTGTGGAGCACATCATTCCTATAGAACACCGGCTCAGAAAGCCTTCGTGCAAGGATACTCATCGCTAATTGCCCTTCATGATGCAAAAGAGCTCGTGACGAGGTGCGCATAATGTCAATTTCATAGCCGATAAGTATATCACCGCACAAGCCTTACAAACAATTCTCTTTCTTGGCCTTTTGCAACTGGGATCGAACATCCTCGGACCTTTCCCAAGAGCACCTGTGGGGCTTCAATTCCTTTTCTTCATGATTGACACATTTACAAAATGGATCGAGGACGAGCCTATTGTTAAAACAACAACCGAGGCCGCTAAGAAATTTCTCAAAAAACGGATCACACGATTTGGTATACCCAACAGATAATCACGCATAATGGTGCCCAGTTTTCTAGCTTATCAATTCCAAGAATTTCGCGATGAACTTAGTATCAAAGTTCATTTTGCTTCCGTTGCTCATCCACAGAGCAACGGAGCAGTTGAGCGGGCTAATGGTATCATTATGCAGGGATCAAACGCCGAGTATTTGACTAGTTAATCAAACAGTAAGGAGCTTGGGTTCAAGAACTCCCGCCGGTATTATGGGCTATTCGAACCACGACTAGTCGTATGCACCAAAGGAAACACCATTCTTTTGGTTTATAGTGCTAAAGCCATGCTTCCTCCGTAACTAAAAATTGGCTCTACTCAAACCGATTGTTTCAATGAAAACGATCGTAATGAACGCATTTACCGACGATGTCAATTTCTTGAAGAAAGATCAAACCAAGCCCTAGTACGATCAACAAGATATCAACAAGCCATAATGAAGGTACCATAGTCGAAGGTGCAACCTTGCGCACTTTCATCAGAGGTGATCCGTTCTCAAAAAATTCAGAATCGGGCAAATCGCAACAAACTTTCTCCCAAGTGGGAAGATCCTTACACGTGGTGGAAGTCACCCGACTAGGTTCTCTAGACTAGCCATGCTCTGACGGGCAAGTTTTGTCAAATTCTTGGAACATTGATCAATTGCGTAAGTTCTATGTCTAATTATTTTGTACATTATTTCAATTCTTTATTAGTACATTCATTCATTTCTTTTCGACGAGTGATATGATTTATATATCTATGCCTATATTCTGGTCAACTATTATTGTTGTTTAAGATGGTCGGAGAACACAATTTTTCTCTCCGATATCCTTTAACAGGATCTCTGTTACTCTTTGGCAACGACATCTGTGTCATACGCTGTATAGGTCCTAGCCGTAATCATTCCATGAATAATTCTATGTGCGACCATACGAGTAAACAGAGCATTATACAAATAACTCCATATAGTTCCTTATACTATAGAGATTATGAAGACTATATTTCTTCATTTCAAAATTTTGTTCTACTCTTGTTTGGCTACTGGTTGGGACACGAAAAGCCTCCTAGTCGAATTCTCTCCTTTTTCGCACGTGGTCCTGCCCACTAGAAGGAGCTTCCTAGCAACAGTTCTTTTCTTATGATCCTCGCTGCCAGTCGGACTTGAGCCCAAACACGTTTTGCGAAAATGTTTTTCTATATCTTCTATTCTTAGCAGTATTTTCCGACCAGTTCTGGGTCGTATATATAAATACGATCACTTATCGTTTGTTGCATACATTTTTGCATTTCTTCTTATGTCAATACAACAAGTCTTTTTTCCAACCATATACAACTTTTGTTTGGTATTTCGATTATGACAAGCAAGAATCTATAACTAGTCGAAATCATACACCGGTTCCGACCACAGTGATTTCCTAGTATTGCTACGATCAGTTTTGTCTTAACATCAAGACATACCTTCAAAACAATGGTTTCGACTTTCATTCTTTTCTTGGTCATCATTGTATAGTAAAGTTCTTCTACTATAAAGCGTTCGGGGCTAGGAGTATATGAGAATTTTAAAAGTCAAACAGGATAAACAAAAGAATTGTTGATGACATAAAATGTAAGTTTTATACATTTTCAATATTCTTACATTGCAGAGGCCTACTCTTGAAATATCTCTAGACTAATTACTGCTTGATGGAGATCCGACCTCCATCTCTTCTACAACTTTGTCTCCGAGTGGCCTAAGTTCTTCCATAAACTTGGTCGCCTCATCAGGAGGGCAGTTGAAGTCATCTTCAACGGCTTGGAGATTAATGGAGGGTTGGAAGCCTTCAGCTTTTGCAAAGCAAAACTAACTCCACTAGCAACGCCTGCTTTCATAGTCTGGGCATAGTTCTCACGAGTAGTCTTAAGCAGACCTCTGAGATCCTCTAGAAGTTGATCCAAGTAGTTCATTTTCTCTATTGGATCTCTTAAGGTAGACAGACTTGATCCTGATCCCATATCAAAGATCATCTTATTTAAAGCATTAATCTTTTCGTCAATGTTTTGCACAAGAGCCGCCTCCTTATCCGACTCGAATTTCAGAGTCTTCTTTGTTCTGTCCAACACTTGCATTTGCTCTACAAGAGTAAAACGAGCGATAACTACAAACATGATTGGATGAGAATACTAAGTCAAGTTTACGACCTATTACCTTCAATTTTCTTGTTAAGTGTTTCATTGTCGGGTCGTCATTTCGCCTCGCTCTATCGGTCCTTAGCTTTAATTTCTTCTTCAAAGAGTTATTTCGCTTTATCAATCACGATTTTGTCTTTTATTTTCTCCAAATTTATCGAATACGATAAGGAGAATAATTAGGAAGGACAAAGTATTGAAGAAGGAAAGGTTAAGTGGAAAGTTCAGACTTTCCAATTTGGAGTGCTTTTGCTCCAAGTCTTTAATTAGTTGGGTCATCCTCGACCCTTTGTGAAAGTTCTCGACCGATGCTACACAAAATAGTATTTTCTCTTTAAGTTCCCTATGAACTTTTGAGAAAGACTATGGAACTGATCGTAGATACTTACCCATATTGCCAAGTCATTATAACCGGCAAATATCAAATCAAGATCTGTCTTGATTTGATGATCCGATATTTTTCCCCAAACCTCGTTAAGCTCCTTATCGTCGATAAATCGAGGATGAAAAGGAAACTGATTGGATTGGGAGGTATTACCAACATAAGTCGAGACCTGTTGAAGGCCTTCAGTGGCCTTTACCTCCGCAGGAGTTGGAACCACCGATGGATCCAGCTCGATTGTTGTCTTTAACACTTGCTCGGGGGCTTCTTTGACCACTTTATCCTCAGGAACTCTGTCCTGGGAAGTGTTTGGTCGAGGACCTCCACGGGTGCCTAGTCCTCAGGAAGAATCTGGTCGGAAACGACCAGAACACCAGAAGACCTATGCAAAACGAAGACGGGAAGTTCAAAACATCAAATTATCAAGAAACTATCAAAGGTATGCACTTATATCGACCACTTTCATTTGTACATACCTAGTTAATTTTCAGATTTGACTTTGAAACACGGAAGAGTAAACTCAGATCGCTAGCCTTCCTTTTTTCTCCTCCAACCTCACGGCGAACCGATAGTGTTGGTTAAACCCCTCACATCCTCCAACAAGATGTCGGAAGCAATGTCCTCGATCACCTCCAGACCAGTTGTTTCAGTAACAACTGTAAGGTCATGAATGACCGGTCTGGAGTCTACGGCCTCCGCAGTTACGCTCTGCGGGCCTTCAGCCTTCTCCACCTAAATCAAAAAACGAGTTTGGTTAGGTGATGTAATCTTTTATCTAAAGTACATACATATCCTTTTGAAATGCTCTATTACCTCGGGAGATTCATCTTCTTCCAGTGCATCTGGGCACGAGTCGGTCAGAACCACGGTGGGATGTTGATCCTCACCGGATTGTGTGACTCGCAATCCGACCGACTACAAAAATAGAGCAAGGTCAATAAATTGATCGAAGAATATGTATACATGATAAAATAGATTTGATTATCTACCTTAAGCCTTGCCAATCTCTCTCCAGCAGAAACTATTGCCAATATATCAGGGAATGCAGCCTTCTCACCAAAGCTCCCAACAAGGATCAACCTGAGATCCGCTCTCAGATTTTCTCAGAGAAAGGGCTTTAAAAAAAGGAGACAAGGGCAGATTTTAAGGTATTACAATAATCAAATAATAAAACATATTGGTCGGAGCTTATCTCAAAGACTTACCACCTCCTGAGATAGCTTCATCACGACCAATGGACCAAAGTAGGGAATGAGTCTGGAGTTTCAGAGGGCTAATCTGACGTTTGGTGAAATCTCTCACCACATGCCAGGAGGTCAAACCCTTGATCCTCAGGTCATGGATGGCATCCACCCATCCTCCGACCACCCCTACATTCTCCATGGTCTTCCTCCACTTGAGATTTTCATTTGCTCTAATTCTGACGAAGTAGAGGCCATCATCTCTCGTAACCGTCATGTAGAACCAGTTTTTTTTCACGACGACCATGAGGATTTTGAGTACATATGGATGCACTCATCAGCCTTCCCGCCATGAAGACACAATGTGCATTCTCCGAGTCGCCAGGATCTTTCCATCACCATTCAAGAGAAATACTCAAGAGCCTCAAATTCGTGGCACTCCTGTGCACGCCTCACACAAATAGGTGAAAATATCGATGTTGGCGATGGAGTTCGAGCCAAATTCACCAACTCCACCCGTAATACTCAAGAACGCGGAGAAGGAATTTGTGTACCAAGCAACCTCAGCCCACATTCTATGTAGCCAAGAAAAGCGGGATTTCCCATCTTCATGGCTCAGAAAATGCTCTCCGATCGTCGATCTTCACTTAATCGATTCTTGTTTGGGAGCTTCCCAATCCTCTCCAACACCTCGAGCTTCTTTTTGCTTAACTCAAGGCAACCACTTAAGTAATTTGCTCCGACATGATGAAAATCCTCAAAGAATGAGTAGTGGTCATAGGAGGTTTTATGGTCGGAAGAACATCAAGAGGTCTAAATCTTTTTTTGGAGAGAAGCTGAAAGGGGTCAAAAGGGGATCTGGAAGCGTAAAAGCTCTAAAAGCCTAGCGATGGGATTTTATAGCTTCAGATCTGGTATTACGATCGGAAGTTACCCAAAAAAAGTCCAACAGGCAGAAGCCTCTTTTTCGCCCAACGGACAGAAAAACTCTTCGGTTCCCAAGGCAAGTTCTCAACTTTAAAGTGAATACAGACCACCTCATATATCATGGCATTAAATGAGGGTCTGCCCGATACGACTTCATCGGAAGAAGGTGTTCACACGACCTGTTCATTTAAAAGTTCGGGGGCTAGCCGACGAGGATTAAAACCTCTATGTATTATTTTAATACATAATAAAAGACCATACGTCTTCATGGTCGTAACCCCTAAGGCTAATGACCTCACTGGTCGTAAGGATTCAGAGGTTACATAAGGGTACCCTGGTCGGACAAGGTCTTGTACCGAGCCTCCGACTAGGTAACTGCTCAGAAACGCTATGAACTGGTGTTTATAGCTAATCCCGAATATATTTTTACCTTGCGATGAATATAGCATGTGTTGTATACTTCATACCACGCGGTTAGATGGTCCTAAAGACACTGACAACAACTACCAAGCGGTTTGATGTCTCTTGGGCACCAAACCATCGCGCAGTTAAACACATTGTTAACCGTGCACTAAGCCCCGACCAGTTACAACGCTTCACTAGGGACGCCTTCTCTAGAAGTAATCGCCACCTCTTCGAAGTTATTTAAGGCTAATCACAGAAAACCAAAGGGCGATCGAACATCAACCCAAGTTCTCTGCACAAGAGGCAAACCGAGACAAGCAAGATATCAATCTTCACATCCAAAGGTAATTAGGATTAGTCCCTAGTCGGGTTGTAAGCACCCCTTATAAATCTAGTTTATATCAATAAAGAGCGCCCCCATTCTTTCTCGTGAATTATCGCGCTATTTTCTCTTTTATTTTATAAGATTGGCGATTCGATCATCGACTAATATGACAGTGATTAAACGCAACACATATATCTTTATTTTTACCAAACAACGAAGCATCACTAATAAGTTAGCTTATGCGCCCCACCTCCCCAAAAAACTAGTGACAGATAGTTTAACTCGCTAAGCCGCCGCAGTCGTTAGCGTTTTTTTTTTTGTGAATTCCATTTTTAGTTTACTTTTTTATTATTTAAAGAATTATGACGATCTAATTCTTTTTATTTTCATTTTCCTATGCATCCCTGACCAGTAAAACCACCACAAATTGAATCCTCTTTATACTCATTTCCCTATGCATCCCTGACCAGTAAAACCACCACAAATTGAATCTTTTTTAATGGGATTAGTAGTTGTTACATATGTTTTTTTCTTCTCAATGAGCTTGAAGCAACTACTTTTGGAGTGTCTAACAAAAGCCAAGTAAGAACTTCCGAGAATTTTTCGTTATTTCAATTGAGTGGATATCATGTTTTGTCGCCTGTCGGGCATATGCGAGCGCCGTCGCATACGTCTCCGCCTATCGCGCTGATTCACTGCCGACTTCTCATCAGAGCGACACGCCACAATCAAGTCAAAAGCAGTATCTGTGCACCACCTGACTGCTGGGATGACATGCACCGGAGCTTCACCGTGTCTCCTCTTGGTTCAAGCAGTCCACGAGCACCACTTGTAGAGCTGAAAAAAAAACTCAAGACTTATGAGCCAGCTTGACTCGGGCTCATGACAAACACAAGCTGAGCCAAGCCTCACTCCCAGCTCACCACGTTTATGAGCCGAGCTCGAGCTGCTCGTAGTGAGTAGTCATTAGCTGATTAGTCAATTTGTTTAATTGATGGCGCAATAAGGTATTAGATAGATGGTTCAATGACTTAATTATGGTGTGCTACACTGAACGAGAGATATTTAAAAGCCTTGATAATAAAAGAATCATTCAACGCTTTCAAGACATGAAAACTCGTAGAGTGAAATTACGTTGTAATCAGATTTAGTGCCTTAGTGGCATGTTTTCAATTCATTTTTAATGTTTATGAATATTCACAATTTAATATTATATCACTAAATTTGATATTTCTTATCTACAGATCGGTACTCACATATTTATAGATATTTGAGGGCACATTATCCGTTAGCGAGATACTAAATTTATTGTATTGTACATTTTCAATTTGTTCTCTTTCTATTTATGTATGAATTTGACATTCCAACGACAAAAGATCAATAAATGTAGGTTTAGTATGCTATGTTGTGTTATAGTCTCAAGTCTCAACAGTAGAGCTCTTTCTCTATTTTTTATTCTAGATTCGCCACTGAGGTGCGATCCTTTATGCCGACGAGATTTTTCATTGCCGCCCAGAAGGATCGAGCGTAGCTACAGTCAAGGAGAATAAGCATCAGCGTCTCTTTAGAAAATGCTGTACGCTTGTCCCTTGCCAAGAGATGGTACGCTGATTTCACCAAATAAATACCGTTCTGCTCAAACGCCCAGACTCCAGTACTTTCCGTCCACTTATTATCGAACGCCAGGTATGGGAAGCATGCTTCTTACGAGTGGCCGTCACGAAATCCCCGTGAAGAAAATATTTCCCTTTAATTAAACGGGCACAGAGAGAGTCCGGGTTGTTCGTAAGACGCCAGTCTTGTTTGCCGAGCAACGCCAAGTTAAATATCTGAATAGCGCAGAAGAGCTTATCATACGTTCAATTTAATATGGATCGTTCATTCTTTTTATCCAATGATTCAAATTAGTTATGATTTAGTTATACTACAGTTAATAGTATGAGTAGTAGAATCTGAAAAGGGTAGAATTGTAATTGCCTATGTGAGGATCATATGATACAAGAGTAATATTTTCAACTATAGTTAGAAAAATCCATAATACTCTCGCCAAAAATTATAAATACAAAGAAATGTCTATTACGCTTTTAACAAATCAATAACCAGATTTAATTTATACAATAGGTAGAATGTATAAAATTTCTTCCAAAAACTTTGGCCTTTTCTTCCCGTGTACATTTCTACTATCATAGTTACTGCACCACCTGAAACTAGAGACGTAGCTTTTAATCTTCTTGAAAGTTTTGGAGAACAATTTGAAACCGCTCATCGAGTACGCGGGCACTGCTTGAGCCACAAACGTGATCAGTATTTCCTTGCCTGCATTGCTAAGTTTTTTCTCTGACGAACCTCCAACCAGTTTGCGAATTCTGGATGGAATATGCTCAAACGCCTCTTCAGTGGAACGGCCCAGAGCTGTTGGCAACCCCAAATAACGCTCGCCTAGTGTTTCTGTTTGAATTCGCCCACTGCACTACAGTTGGTACCAACGAAAACTGCAGATTTATCTCTGTTAACCAACTGACCAGAGCTGATTCTATGTATCTCGAGTATTTCATTCAATCTCTCTGCACCCATCCTTGACGCTTGAGAAAAAATTAAGCAGTCATCCGCAAACAAAAGGTGAGATATCCAGGGAGCATGAATGCCTATTCGAACTCCCTTCGTCAGGTACTGAGGGCCATAAAACTTCAGAAGAATGGAGAACCCCTCCACACAAATCAGGAATAAATACGGAGAAATAGGATCCCCTGTCGAATTCCTCGGGACGGAGTAAAAACAATGGAGACTTGGCCATTCACTCCAACTGAGAACCTGACCGATTCCACACATCTCATTACAACGTCAACCCACTCGGAGGAGAAGCCCAATTTCAGCATAACTTGCCGTGAATATGACCACTCGGCACGATCGTAGGCCTTTGCCATATCCAGCTTAACTGCACAGGCTCCACTCTTCCCCTTCTTCCTTTTCAGATAATGAATACATTCATATGCAGTTGGAACATTGTCTGTGATCAGTCTGCCCGGGACGAACGCACTTTGTTCTTCAGCAATCACCTCATCAAGAGACACACGGAGTCGATTAGCTGAAACCTTTGAGCAAATCTTGTACAGTACGTTGAAAAGGGAAACTGGTCTGTACTAACAAGTGACTGTGGATTCTTGTCTTTTGCTATGAGTACTAGCACCGTGTCGTTTATGCCTTGGATCATCTAGCCTCCCTCGTGGAAAGCTCGAACCGCCCGGCAAACTTCTTGTTAAACCCGCTGTAAAACCATCCGGCCCCGGAGCTTTATTTGGGTCCACCATGAAGAGAGCTTTCTCGATCTCCTCACCAGTAGAAGGTGCACCCAGATCTTGTGTTGGAATTTTTTTCTAATCCGTCTGAAATTTGATTAGGAATTGTTTTGAAGTGACCTGTCCGTGGGACCCACTTGGCTTTTTTGTCCAGTATTGAACTCCTTGACGTGACCTTGTCTCCTGGAGCACCTTTTTTCGTCACGCATGCAGCTTGGTCTCTGCAAAACTGCGCCTCCTGCCTAGCCTAGATACTAGCAGCACCCCGCGCCTCGGTCGTTCCAGCTGAATAAACAAACAACGAAAGCAAACCGAGATACGATCTGTTTCTTTCGGGAGTAAACTCCTCCTTTTGGTTTCTTTATTTCTTCAAAACTCTACACAACTTGACTCTTGACTTCACAGCATAGGTCTGCTCTATATATACACGCGAAGCCGACTCAGACACACGCACTCAAATCCATAGTCGGATTCAGATTCAACTTCCTGTTAGAATACTACTTGGACACAAAACAAAACTGGAAATTGTAAAACCGAAAAACTAACACAAAATACTAAAACGAGATTAACTCCAACATCTTGGTTCATCTATGCAGAAACTTTACGAGGTACAAATTGAGCGATCTTCCGTGGAGGTGTATTTTCTGTGCTGTAAACAAGCAATCGTAAAAGTAAGCAGCAACGAGCTCTAACGCCTTTTGGTCTGTACAAATGGTACCGTCCCCGCACAGTAGGAGGCCAGTAGCTAGCGTGGTGCGAGCCTCTTTTCCTTCTGCCGAGAGGGATTTGTCGGCCGAGCTGACGGCAAGCCGCATCGGCCGTTACTGGGCTTGGAGGGGTTCTCTGTGCCACATTCTTCTCGGCCGCGCGCGCCTGGTCCCTTCACTTGCAGCCGGTCGCGCTGTCCGGCCCGTGCGATGAGTGGGCCGAGCAGGATTATGGGAATAGGGTTTAGGGCCAAGCCCAGGAAGGAGATTTGTCCCTGGCTCCACAATTTTAGGGTCTGTGTTCATTATGGTGCTGTGCCTCTGCGTGTGTTGGTGTGTGCCCAACCGGAACCGGCTCTCGTGGTGGAGTCGTGAATGTACGGTTCTATTTATCAGAGTTAAAAATATTGGTATCCATTTTTTACGCACTCACGAGTACGTTCAATTAGATTTTTTTAAAGGTAGTGGATTATAAGGATAAAGTAATCTGCAATTAATTAAATTGTTTATATATAATTGTTATTATAAATAGCAAGATCTTCATGTTATTCCTAATAATACTCTGATCATTAATAAGGGAGAAGCTTAACTGAGTGATCGTCAACTATTTTACAACAACTCTGTATGGTTGTAAATGCTTCTACGACCACCTAGTGATCATAAGATTTTCTACGACCACCTTACTATGATCACCTCATGGTTGTAAGCTTTACTATAATTAGGTCAAATACGACCACCCTATAGTCAACAAAGTCTATAGACATGTCGCCCCAATCGACTGGAGACACTTATGCATTGTATTTAATACACATAGTAGTTAATATGTGCTGTTATTATTTGGGATAACTGCATGTGTGAAGCCCCTGTCTGTGACATAACTTGATTGGCGACGTCCGAGGATCAGTCTCTGACAATAACCGTCGTATAACATGTGCATTTCATCAAACGGTAAGACGTCTCTTGATACGGGACAACTATCACCTCTTCACATACAGTGGATTTATCTCTGGCTTTCGTCAATCTGGACGTATGCTAAAGATGCACTAACATACAGAGTGCGTTCGTTGGGGTTGTACGTCCGCTTGCGTCTCCGTTGTAATCGAAAAAACAACTCGTGACCGACTCACTCAGGATTTGATATGCCCCTTGATTTGCGCTGTTGGTAGACGACTAACCTAATCCCCACGTGCTTGATATGACTGTAGTGCAGTGGGCAGGCCGGCGCCGTGCCATCTCTTTCGTCCACCCAACACCAACGCCAACACCACCCTCATGCATGGCTCCACCTCCACGATCAGGATCAGTATCAGTTACGCACGGTTGCACGCACCACCTAGTAAGCATTAGTTAGTGACCTTTGAAGCTTGATGGGAACGTCGCACTGCGCTGTGCGCGCACGCGCAGGTCAAACGCGACCTAACCTGTTGCTACCACCTCGAAAACGATTCTGCGTTAACGAACATGGAGCGCCAAAATGTTATAGCTCAGGTATGAAGCTGCGCCTCCATGGATCTCCATTTTTCTTATTAAGCGGCTGTGTACGTACGTACGCTGTGCGTTGCAGTTGCTACTGTTCACGACAGAATCAGGTAAAGCTGTATATATAGCGAAGTGTTACATTCAGATGCTGCAGCTCAACCTAATTTCGTGCTCTAGCTAATACTGTAGAATGTACGAACAATATCTCTAGTTTTTCTTCGAAAGAAGAAGGTTTTGAAAAGGAACCTCGAACCACAGACAAACTGTTTTGAAGTCCTAACCAGGAGGAAAGTAGGCCAGACATGCAGGCACTCTGCCGGTTATATCGATTTTATGGCAACATTATGCACCTACTTGCATCATACAAGGTCTCTCAAGATTAGGGCCTACTTAGAATGCATGTATCTTTAACTTGGAAGTCTCCATCACAACTTCTTTGTGCAATGGTTTAACGGTGAACCATCAAGCCAGGCCTATAGTCTGTCCTGTCCTCTTCTGAAGGTGTCTGTTGAGAGTCAGCCATGTTTCAGAAGAGCCCCTGAAAGATGATGGATCGGCATTTTCTTTAACCTGGAACAGTGCATGCAGGAAAGAATGCTCCCAAAACAGATCGGGATCCTCGTTGAAGTAGTTCACGCGGAGATCTATAGTAGCAGTGATCTCTACCGTCCAATTGAAAACCGAATGTTTCACGCAGAGATCTATAGTAGCAGTGATCTCTACCGTCCAATTGAAAACCGAAGGTCTAGGTCAACAGCCACCGTGTGTTGCTACAATGCTTTTGTTACTTTCGTTGTTGCCACACTATTTGCTAGAGTGTTACAGAGCCCTGTTCACTCTCTCCAAGACTCAAGTACTGTTCACATGATCAGGATCCAAAACAAAACAGGGACAGGGGAACTGTAGTCGTGGACTAGCTGATTAGTGATTACAGGCATGTGACCAACCGAGTCCCAAAATGAATGAATCGGAGCTGGAGAGAAGAAACTGGAGGCCCTAGTTGGATTTCAAGGTAGGTTGTCAGTCGTCACTCTTCATGGATTAGTGGGCAGTATACTAAGCTGCACTATCTCTTCGGTTTAGGATTGTTGACCTGACCCGACCAGGTGTATCGTATCAGGTAGGCATTGACATCAGTGATTCGAGCCCATCTTATACTTTGAATTTCAGCCACAAATCTTGCGTCCGTAACGCGCGCATTCGACGGCGTACAGTCACTGGAACATTATTGTTGGGGTTGTGACCAGTGGCGGAACCAGATAATTACAGTTAGGAAATTTTCATGGTGTTAGAAAAATTGTGTTAGGTGCGTCATTGATGCTTAAAGCTAGGATAAAAGAATGGTTGTTGAGTGATTATCGATGATCAAATGTTAGCACTGAGTAAACCATGCATTACGAGTAGTCAACGTTCCTATATAATTAGCTGGGCCTTCTTTCCAATTAATTGGCTGCATTACACAAATAGTTGTGAAGACAGCTTATTTTATGGGGTGATAAGGATAACAAATACTAACATTGATAAACAAATTTTAAATATATGAAAACATATTATTAAAAATGTATAGACATTCTATAAATTTTTATTAGTATGCCACATGGCCCACACAATAGCTCTCGCACTGCATCACCCAAGAAACATGTATGGTTTTTAAATAGTTCACATGTGGCTTCAAAATTTGTAAGTGAAATGTTTCGCATAAGATGCACAATATTAGTTTAGAATCATTGCACTAATCATGATGATCACAATGGCGCAAACAGATAGAGAATCAAACATTTAATTTTTTCAGTTAGAAACTAAAGAAGTTCGTAAAAGATAAATAAATTAAAGTATTTTTGTACCATTCACACAACCGCCACATAGGTATAGAAAAAAGGTGTCCGATTGTCTACAAAATTTGAACAGGGACATGTAAATACAATCTGATATAATTTCTTCATGTATTATCAAATTGCAATAAAGTTCAAATTTAATGTAACCTATAGCTAGCAAGGGTATATACATAATTTTCAAAACATTTGGAGTGTCCCTACATACCGAAAGCACCCTAGCCGGCTCCACCCAAATGTAAGATCCAACAGATGATATCATGTTACATTTAGGAGGCAATGGATCACCAATGACCCCATCAAGGTTAACAAAGACTTTTTACTACATACAAGGAAGGAAAGTAAGAGCATCTACAATAGTTTGTTTCTTAGCTTGTTACTAAGAGGAGAGAGAGAGTACTTAATGTAATAAAAAAAAAACAAGTCTTCAAATAGATTGTTTCTTGAGCTTGTGTCTAAGACTTTAATTGCTACACGTGTGCATGATTCTCTTGATGATCAATAATGAATTACAACTTTGTGGTCTACATGTTTTAGCTCATTTATCATATCAATAATGAAGTCGGGCTGCACAAATGATTTGGTATATATTTTGCTTTAAGATAGTGGGACCCACAAACGCGTTTTTAGGTAACAAGTAAGTCTCCAATAGAGTATTTGGTTGTTTCTTGTGTCTTGGTATTAACAATTTGCTAGTTTCTTCATCTAGAAACAACTTCACTTTCTCTCCTCACCTTCTCTTCTCCATATCACCTAAATGCTGATATAGCAACCTCTTAGTAACAGTTGACGTGGACTGTTGTAGATGCTCTAAGTGAGCAAATAATAGCATTGATATTTGTAATTTAAAGCGCAATAGTACATAAGGAAAGCACTAATGATGCCAACTAATATTATTGTTTTTTTTCTCCTAATGATTCCATGCATGCTCTAAATTGCCTCATTTGTTTTTTTTTCCTCAGGATTTGGCCATGAAATTAGAACGATAGTGTTGGTGGAAAAAAAAATGCAAAGCAAAACTTAGAATTACATGTGATTCTAAAAAAAACTTACAACTACACATCAGGTTTTTTCTCTTCTCTAATCTTTTATTCAACAATGGCAAAGTTCGGCAAATAAAAAACAACGAAAAAGGGTAAAAGAACCAAAATGATGAGTAATTATTTCTACTTTTCAAACTTGTAGCACGTAAGATGGCTGGTTATTTTCAGTGTGCTTTGTACATCAAAAAAATTCGGCTGAGATTAAAAAACAACACAACACAAACATTGTCCTGTCAGTAGTGTACAAATTCAGTAGATAGTCTCGTATTTACTCATGGTATGCATGAATTTACGAAGGAAAGAAAGAAACATACTTTACATTCCATTTCAAACCTTCTTAATTTAGATTTTACCTCATAACTTCTGGTAGAAAGCCATGACATACAATTCTATTACTAACCTCCTAAGATGGATCACTAGGATTTAAAATTGGTCTTACCCCGTAAGGGGTAAGTGATGCACCTTAAAAGGGCTCTTACAGTGCATGGATTTAGGGATGGCAATCTTACCCGATAACCCGATTACCCGCGGGCAAAAACCCTAATGGAGGTGGGTATGTTCCTCGTTTTGTGCCCACGGGTATATTCGTGGGAAGAAAACTCCACCCGATGGGTAATCGGGCATGGGTATGGGGGAGCCTTACCCGTACCCGCTTCGCCCGATAACCCGCCGAAGAACTGACATGTAGACCTATGTAACCCTTCATCACGGCGTCAAGAGACTCACCCCGGTCTCCACTCGCGTCAGACTCACCCCACACCTCAAACTCTGGATCTACTCCTCGGCTCCCTCCTCCCAGATCTACTCCCACCTCTCCTTCGCGGCAAACACGCCCTAAGCACCATGGCGACCGCAGCCTCCTCCCTCTCCCTCCTCTTCACGACCCCACTCCCACCCTCTTCCACCGCAGTGGCTCTCCGGTACCACCTCCGCCTCCGCGCCCACACACACCGCAACATCACAGCTCAGCCTAAGCTCGACGCCAAAAGGGCTCCACACGACGGCCACGGCACCGCCGCCCCGAGGAGAACATCCGGAGGAGGTGAACAAGGTCCGCGCTCCCGGCACACAACTTCGACGTGGTACGTGCTGTTTCCCGACACCGACGGCGACTGACCGAACGAGCGCTACTCGCTTGATGAGGTCGCTTCACCGCCTCCAGCCTCCGGCCTCCTTGATCCGTCGCGTATTCCCTTGGTTCAGATCTGGAATGGAGGCACAATGCTGTGGTTTAGACTTTTGATGGTGTTTTTGTTTTGTGAATGGATTGTGATGGTGTTTTCTGTAGTGTGGTGGGCACACGGGCATGCTACGGCTCCTCCTCGCCCCAGTATGTCCGGCCCTCCCCGCCGTTGTCACTGGCTTCTGCTGGCTCCCCTGTTCCTCCAACCTGTCGCTGGCCTCTCGGCCAACCCCAACCACCTGTCCCTCTCTCGGCTCGGCCATGGCCTCCGTCGCGCCCTTGGCCCTTGGTTTCGGCCCTTGGCTTTCGTCGCCGGCTGGCGTCGCTTCCCAAGCTTCGACCGCCTTCCTCCAGTTCCTCTCTGACCCCACGCAGGTCTTGGCCGCTCTGCCTGGCTCGGCTACGTGGCGCCTTGCTGCTCTACTTCCCTTCTCCCATCTGTGATTTACTTCTAGTTGAGTGTATTAATTTCATTTGACTGATGCTTGAGGTTCACTTTATGATTTCAGTGTTTGATTTGAACTTTATGATTTCATTCCATTGATGCTTGAGGTTTACTTATTTGCAGATACACTCATCGAAACAGATATCGCAAGTTGTGGAGGTTCTGGATTTTGCAGCTCATTCTTGTTTGTTAGCTGCTGTGAAGTATGTTAATGAAATGCTTCCATGAAGTGCAATCTAAGATTCGTGGAGACTATACACACCCTCAGAGAATTCATCAGAGATGGGTGTACATATCTCTAGAGAAAGAAGAGGTCCGGTTTCGATTGTCAACATAAAGTTAGAGGTGCCATGTATTTACAAAGAGATAAAGAGTTATCGACTACCCGGTTTGCTAAATAAAGGCGAGTTTAGTTGGTAGATTATGAGAACCCCATGTGTTTAGGCGGCTACAATCGTGGTCACCACAACAGAAGTTTACCCTAGAGTGCAAAGTGACATCTCTCATTTTGGTTTTATGCTCCTTAGTAAATGGGATGTGAGATTGTTTTGACGCTGCTGAAGGTGTGTGTCTTGCTCTTAAGTTTCACCAGATAACTTTGGGGGTTATGTTAAGAATGATATGCAGGTGTACAGCATCAAAGGTGACTGTTGTTTTAAATCTGAAGTAATGTTCCCTCGCGTTGATGCTTGAGGTTCACTTTATGATTTCACTTTATGCCCACGGCCATTTCTCCTCCAAACCAAAGATGCTGTAGGCGATGGGTACCCACTGCTGTAGTGTATTGTTCGGGTAAATGGGTATGCCCGTATGACGGCGTACCATGGGCGACGGCATGGGCGAGGTTCTTCGCCCATCGTCCTTCGTGGGTATGCCCGTGGGGGGAAATTGAGGTCGCGGGCATGGGTATGGGTGAGCATTACCCGTACCCGCCGCGCCCGATTGCCATCCCTACATGGATTAAATTAGACATGGATAGGTACGTGGATACCACCCGAGATGGGCACAACTCAAAGATAAGCAACACAACCGTAATAATGATTGATTTTTTTATCAATGGTCCCTTGATGGTGCAACTTGTGATCCCGTCGCCAATCTTAAGTTTCAACGAGAACATCGAAGCTTGACATGATTATGTATTATATATACGATTGATTTTGATTAATACCACGGTAATCATCAGACGAAGGATTCACCGAGTAGTTGTATTCATAAATGTTGTACTCTTATACCTCTTCTAATGTGCAATGTTTCTAAAATCGGATCACATTTATAGATCGCTCACGAAAGCTGCGATATCAAGAACGAACTAGATAAATCTCATAAAAAGAACCTAATAACCGACGAAGTAATCACCACTACCAGAATCCATTGCTTTCCCGAGTGCCTGAAACACTCGGGAAAGTCCCCAAAACACTTGGGAAATTAATTCCCGGAGATCGGCCGTCTGGAAAAACCACTCGAGATAGTTTAGTCAGGGTAATAACTGGTTTCCCGAGTGTTCCGAGATTTACACTGAAAATAACTTTCCGAGTGTAAATCAACACTCGAAACAATTCAACACTCGGTAGAAAGTGTAAATCAACACCTGAAACATCCAACACTCGGGAGAATTGACACCACAACGGGTTTAGCCACCATAATAGAATACTTTTACCGAGTGTTGACACCCGGGAAACACTCGGGAAAGTAGGAAAAGTGGCACCCACTGATTGCTAGTAGTATAGCATTAAAACACACTATCCGTATCCCGAATTTACTATGTGCTACATCTAAAAAAAAGTAAAGAACAATCCATCTCGCACTTCGCAGTAGTATAGCAATGCAAACTTCACGCTTTATCATTAAAAAGAACATATATTTTTTACAACGCATTTAATGAATTGTTAGTACATACAAGTTGAAACACATATTTTGACGACGTATGAAATGAATTGTTAGCACATATAGGTTTACAAAATGGCGATGCTTTCTTTTCATCAACAACCAACAAACAAACATGCAAACTCCAAGATTTCATCTATTATGCATTGCCCTTCGGAATCTTTTTGCCGAATGTCTTGGATTCTCTCCAAGCGTAAGCAGGGAAGAAGTTCAACACACAAGAACATGGCAATAAGTATAAAAACATCATACTAATTCACGAATAACACAAAGAACCATATGGATGCGCTCATAGGTTGCCACCGATCCCTGAAAAGAAGATATTTATAAAACCGATATGCTCCATTGGGACACACTCAATGCACTTCAGATAACATGATTTCCATTTTGGTCAAGCTCACGAACAAGATCTATTTTCGGTCAAGCTCAATTGCTTCAAGGGCTTGTAATTTTAATAAAGGAAGCAGAAGTGAAAATAGTATTAAGTTATATGAAATATCGTAATAAACTAAATCCAACAAAGGAGAGCATCAGGAAAATTTTCTCCAAACAAATGGAGAGAAAATCGCACAATACATGTTACAAAATGTCGTGGAAAATGTTGACATGGAGCAAGAGAATTGATTTCCAAATCATCATGCGTAAATAAAGTTCCACTTCCCAAAAAGAAGTCAAGAATACCTTCAATTACTCTAAGATCCATACATCCGAAGGCTCAAAGGTAACACATGGCCAACAAGCTTATTAGCAAGATCTCCTTTGCTCAGGCTCCCATGTTCAAAGAATTGCAGTACTACATATTATTTATTTTCATACTAATATACAATTCACAATTGCTATCGGTAACAAGGTACAATCATATAATCCCTTCCCAAAAGGTACAATCATGCAAGTTTAAGTGTAACATGCATAAAATTTGCCACAGAGATAACACATACAAGAAAAGATAACAAGATATGGTATACCTTTTGGATCACATAATTTCCAAAGACATCACCATCAATGATGAAGCATGAGGAAGGACTTTGGCAAACACTAAGGCCTTTTCACAAGCAGTGCAATTGTACAACCTATTTGAATGAACCGACTACCATTTTGGTCAGAGCTGAGGTCAAGAATCATGTCTTGGCGGAGTTAGAAGAATCCACATCAATTATATATGCCTTGGTGGAGCTAGAAGAATCATGTCTGCATCCGCATTGTATAGCAGAATGGACAGGGATCTCAACCAAATCTTAGGTTCTAGTGAAATGCTTTGCTTTCCCTAAATCCATATAAATAAGTTGAGTTACAGAACTAAATTAATTAGGCATAGCAAGGAAAAAAATCATCATTTCCTTTTGGCATCGTAATTATGAGTGATACATGGATAATTCCTTTCTTTCAAAGTTAATTGTTGGTCAATGGCATATAAAGAATCGCAATTTGATCTTGAAAAAGTAAGAAGGTTTAGCAGTTTACTAAAGTAAACATATTTAGAACTCAGGATTCTCAGTGAACTACACAGGCATATCTCCCCCCCTCAAAATAATACATACTATCATTATAAAAAATTTGTCAATTTGCTATAATGAAATGCAAGAAGCAGATTTGAATCAAAATGTAGGTCAAATCAAGCTTATACATCAATTATATATGCCTTGGTGGAGCTAGAAGAATCATGTCTACATCCACATTGTATAGCAGAATGGACATGGATCTCAACCAAATCTTAGAAAATGATACCATAGCAATTAAATTGGTGCAATTATCTATTTGTTGACTTAAGGGCATTGACATCAGAAAATACCTGAAACACATTTCATCTGAAGTTTTAGATTCCCGCTGAACAAAATGCATCCAAGGCATTTGCTGCATTAAAACAAAGTCACTTTGTCAATTCGATTTACCAAAATCAACATAAAACCAAACATTTGTCTCGCAAGGTTATTTTCGACCAAAAAGTCCAAGTAAAGCATGAAACCAACCACGTAAGAGAATGCTAGTACCTTATGAGGCCAACCAGAACAATCCGCCATCGATCTCTTCAAGAAGGATACAATCGTGTGTAAAAGCGGCATGTCAAGCAATACTTCATTACTTTATAATGACATAAATTTTTAGAAATTATATGAACAATAACAACGTTATTTACACATCTCTGAAGACCTTAGCAACAAAACTTGGAAAAGAAGATGGTCGGTGATAAAGAATATCCACATAAGATACATGATTAGATACAATTGCCCTGGTCTTCCCAATTCTTTAGAGTGGTCCAGATGCTCATACTGAAAAAATAGAGCATCCAGTTGGATATACAATAGACATAAAAGTAGTGATATACAATATTCCCTATTTAAAGAAGAATAAAAGCAAAGTGTTGTGCGGACTATTTACCTTATATGCAAGTATTGTCGGGAAAACTACAACGATTAACCATCTATACCAGCCATTGTAATGATGTAGCATTATACTATTTTTAAAAATAGAACAAAGTCAAAGCATTCATATCCATGTCCATCTTGAATAGGACAAAAATCAATCTGTTGTATATAGTTTAGAACTAACACTGAGCATTAGTTTGCTGACTAAGAACACAAATGTCTCATTGTGTCATCATCCATCTTATTGTCACTTACTAGAGGATGGCCAAGGGCATTGAATTAAGCCATGAATGGCTACTAATCCACAATTTACCAAAACCACCAACAGGACCACCACAGTATCATCACTCTACTATAGTACTATCTCAGGAACCAATTTAAACCCCAAGATCACCAATAGTTCTCTAATATGTAGCAACAGTTGCAAAATGAACACACGACATGCATCATGTTGTGAGTGGCAAGAACAAATGAGGAAGTCTTCACATACGTCTGACAGAGAAAGACATGCCAAGTGTCGGTATGCGCAGATATGCATTGAAGTTTCAATCGGTGTGTAGGCTAGAACTGCTTGATCCAAATGAAACACCTTAGGCACAACCAAACACCAACACCCAGCCCTCACCCAGAAGCACTCAAGTAGATTGCTCTCCTCAGATGGGCAGCAGGGGTACCCCCATAATATGCATTTCCAACTCCAAATCGATAAGACTACACAAGCACGTAACCATGATCAACTCAACCTCAGATACGATGAACTGTCACACTATCGGTCCGGCTCTTAGATTGCAGAGGCATCGCATCAAGCAAGCAAGCAATGTAATTATAGAACTAGAACTAGAATTATTTATCGTTGCTACTTCAACATGGGAGGTGGCATCGATCATGATCCAGAGAAGTCAAGACGAACATCATGCGCGGCGAAGCGAGCGGCCGACACCGCATGACCACCTCCCCGCCCACCCTTCCAAATGCGCGAACCCTTCCCTCGCCGCCGCCCTCTTGCTCCTCCTCCACCCGCAACGCACATGCGGCAAACAAGGTAGTAGGCGGCGACCACGAGGACGCCACCATGACCCAGGCGGGAGGAGCACGGCCGCCAGCGCCACCTATTGCCTCCGTCGCCCTCTACGGGCCCAGCCCATCGGCCCATATGTCTCGCCGCTCACAAGATACTGCTGTGGTCCAGCTCCTCGAGGTTTCTCTGCACGGCATGCGACCATGGATGAGGAGTGGGAGGGCGTCGAGAGGAGAGGCTTCGTAGCAACCTTCTCCTCGCCGCGGGAGCGTCGGCGAGAGCCATGGGGGCAGAGGAGAAGGGGAAGCCCTAACCCTAGCGCTAGATCGACAAGAGGAGAAACGCCGGGATGGAGATGTGGAGATATGGATGGGGTGGTGGTGGTGGGCAGGAGAGCCGGGCGCGGGGGATATAGGGTTAGCAGCGAAAAAAGAGGCGCGGTGGGGAAAAAAATGGTGCGGTTTTCTGTCCCTAGTGTTTTCATTTTTTACACTCGGGATTATACTTTATATCCCGAGTGTTATGGAAAACACTCAGGAACCTTCTTTCTACCGAGTACTGACTCTTTTTCCTGAGTGTCCTATAAACACTCGGGACTCTTGCGAGTGTTTTCGCCCGCACACTCGGAAATATATAGACACTCTGAAATAAGTCATTTCGTAGTGCACACGAGAGAGAGAGAGAGGAAGATTTGATGAATTTGATCACAAATTCCTTAAATACAATCTCAAAAGAGTACAAGGGATTATCGCTCTCTCACAACCCTGTAAAACATTTAGGACCCTCAAATCATTGACCTTTACAAGAATCTAGTGATAAAGAATAACCTAGTCTCTAATCCTATTGTACGTCTTTTATTTTGGATGAGCTGTTTGTGGCTTGTGCTCTCTATGACCACCATAGTGGCTTTATATAGTGTCCCCTAGTTCTTCTCCAAAAGAAGGTAGGAACCTAAATCCTAATAGGATTATGATATAAGTCTTTGTATAACACATCTTCAAATCCTAGTATGTTAGGATATAAGTCACGTATACTCAGCAATAAATCAAAGAAGCTTGCAACTAGTAAGACCATCTCCAATGTTGTGTTTTAGCCGGTTCAAATGAGGAGAGAGAAGGTATTGAATCGATTCAATACATTGGAGAGGTCGATTCCAACAAAAAAAATGCATGGAACCGAACTCTACTTAGGAATCGATTCAAAGCATTAAACAACTCATATGAGCATTAAACAACTACATAGACGCGTTTGAGAGATGATATTATTATTTTGTGGTTTTTTAATGTAACGTGGGTCACAGTTATTGGTAGGAATCGGTTCAATACATTGGAGAAAAACAAGCTCGATTCCTAAAATGCTTACGTGGCATGACTTTGAATCGACGTCGGTTCAATACACTAATGATGCTCTAAAGGATTGATACACAACAGAGTTGTGACAAGTGGCGAAGCCAGAAAATCACCACTTTTGGATACCACGCGAGACGGACACGACTCAAAATAAGAAGATATCTGGAACATGATTGATTTGATCAATGGACCCCTAATGGAGCAACTTGTGATCCCATCGCTAATCTTAACAAGAACATTGAAGCTTGACACGTTACTGCATTTTTACTGATTGATTTGATTAATGTCTCGCTAATTATTAGGTGAAGGACTCACCGGGAAGTTGAATTCATAAATCAAAGAAGCTTGCAACTAGATGAAGGATGGATACACAATAGAGCTGTGACGGATAGGGGTGCAATCAAATCGGACACAAACGGATATCGTTCATCTCGTATCTTATTCTATATTTTTTCCTCGGAATTGAAGTCGACATGGATCAGTTTAATGCAAATATGAATGTGGATTATCTCGGTCCATTTAATCTGAAGTGAATACATGTCGTTTAATGTGAATAGTCTCAATCACAAATATTTAGTCAGATATTGCACGAAAACAGAAACCATATATGTCACACGTATAACGATCACTCAACACAATTCAACAAGCAAATTTGACTACATCACACTATCACAACGACTGGTTAAAGAAGTAGTAACTAACAAGTAGAAAATCATAGTGATAGCAATAAAAAAGATGTAAAAAATGTAACAAGCCAACTACATAATAGGATACATACAACATATACAAAGCCTACAGGCCAGTAGTAATAACCTGTTAGGGATACACAGAACGTTGACAGGTAGCAAGTCTGTAGTATCCCAATTTTTTAGTTTTCAAAATATTTTATTTAAAATAAGGTTTTATAAAATTTTCATTATTCTCTAGATTTTAACAAAGCATAAATAGAATTTTTAGAAATTAAAATGATTTAATATGAATAAATAAAACATCCATCAAATCTAAAAGTATTTTATTTAAGTTCCTTATGCTCAAAAGTATTTTTCTAAATTTTCTAGAACTTTTTCGAGTTTCTTGGCTATTTTTCTTGGTTTATTTGGATTTCCTATATTTACTAAAAATAAAAACTAATTTAAATACTAAAAAACCTTGTGAGCCGATTTCTTTCTCTGGGCCACTCTAGGCAAGTGAGAGGCTAGTCATGTACTAATGGGTCCACGGCCTCGTGGGCTTGCCTATTGGGCTTACCGGCTAGGGCATGACTCATAGGCCTAGAGTTTACCGAATATCCAGGACAGAGTTTACCGGATATCCAGGATAGAGTTTACCGGATATTATTGGATAAATTTTTTGGATGGCTCCGAATCCGATGGACGCCTCTCCCAAATCCGATCCCATATTCGAAACAAATTAACTGGTTCCGACTTCGAAATCCAAAAAATATTCTGGATATCCGACGATCGAAAACTCTCCTCTCCATTTACCCGCAGTGACACAGAGCTAGAAAAATCACCGTGGAAGAATTACGGTAGAGATGGCTACGTGCATACCACACGAGACGGGCTCAACTCAAAATAACCAGACATCTGGAACATTGATTGATTTTGTAGGATCGTTAATGACAATTAGAGGGGGGGTGAATGATTGTAATCCGCAGCAGAAGTTTTTTTCTTCTTCTTAAATCTAATATCCTCTTCTGTAGATCATACCACGAGACAAGATAATCGATCTGAATTAGCAAAGAAGAATTGCATGCGTGCAAAGCGGCTTGATTTTTTTTCCTCTTCCTCGATCGCCATGCGCGGACCTTGCACACGGGGGAAGAGACGCAAGTCTTCACGGACGGTGTGTACGTCTTCACGGCCCAAGGAAACGCAAGCAGAGCAAAATCGTTTCAAATCGCGTCCAAAGAAAGCAAGCTTCACGCCATGATGCGAGATCTTTCATAGTGGACATGCATCTCCATCTTTGATCTCCATGTGGCCAACATCAACATCGAGCTCGACCATCTCCTCCAAAGCATCCTTGAGGGTCCTCCCTCTAGACCATGACTTTGCACCAAGTCATCTCCGATCACGCCACAAAGATATATATATATGCACTAGCAGACCACGATCGTCTCTCCGAGTTACTCATCCAACACATACAAAGACCAAAACAACATACTTTCCAATTTTGGACACAAGTTCTTCCCAACTTGACCGACATTCGAGTCACACACGAGCTCGACCATCGCCTCAAATAATATCGACCATGACCCAAACTTGTCAATTATTCATCAACTAAAATATACTAGACCTAGCCACATGGTCTAACAATCACACCCCAAATGATGAATACATTGACAATACTTCAAAATTGTGAGTTGAATTTTGAAATACAAAGAAATTTGCAAAAAGAAAGTTTTAAAGAAAAGCAAAACTTCAAAACCACAAAAAAAAAACTCCCCTCAACACAAGGAGTGAAAAACTCCCCTCAACACAAGGGAAACAAATTTCTCCAATTTTTCTTTTCAAATTCTTCCATTTTTCCCCTTTGGCAATGGAATCATCAAGAACTTCAGAGAAGGAATAATTCTAAAACAAGGGAGCAAGGAGAGCAAAAATCAAGAAGCTTTGTAGATTATCCAAGTCACTTTGCATTGATTTAGTAAATTAACCAAGCCATCTTTTTGAGTGGAGCTATCTAGATCATATAAAGTCATATACCATATAGCAATGTCAAAAACAAGTCTTTTGGAATGATTATGCAATTTAAATTCATGACAAGCATCTCAAGCAATGACTAAACCGATCATAAGCACCACAAAAAGATATCACCAAGAAAAGTGAGAGCCTAATAGTGAGACACAAGTTAAATCTAGATGAGCTAGCAGTCTCATATAACATCCTATTGCTTCACTTTCAATTCTTATTTGCATGTGGCATGCTTGTAGCATACTTCTTTTCAAGGGTGGCATGCTTGTAGCATACTTCTTTTCATTTAAGCACTTTTGTGTGCATGTTTTTTTTCTTTGAATATACATAGCTATGTATGGCATGCTTGAAGCATACTTCTTTTATTTGAGCACTTTTGTGTGCATATTTTTGTTCTTTTGAATACACAACTATGTATGGCATGCTTGAAGCATACATCTTTTCATTTTCCTTTTCTCAACCCTTTATTATATATATATATATATATATATATATATATATATTATATATATATATATATATATATAACATGCCAAATTGAGTGAGCATAACAAGATTGCAATGAGAAACATACTTGCTATAAATCCAAGATTTAAAATAAGACTCACAAACACGCTCATCCTTTTCAATAGACATCACAAAGTGATAACAATAATCAATCTAGTCAAAGTGTTCACCATGTCATGCTTTAGTTCTAATGTAACAAGTTTATTAAAACCGGTCAAGATCAAGGCTACACAAAGACATGAATAAATATGATAAAGAAAGCTCTACAACTCATTCGATTTCAATAGCTTGGACTTGATGATTTTTTTGACAAGAATAATAAACAAAGCTTTTGAACTTTTAAACCCAAACTCCCCTTAGAATAAGCTCATAGGATGCAACACACCCAATTCACTTCGCAAAAAAGGCAAACCTAGCGAATCAAGTGGTTTTGTAAAAATATCAACAACTTGAGACTCAGATCAATAAAATGCAAAACAACATCTCCCTTTTCCACATGGTCTCTAAGAAAATGATACCGAATATCAATGTGCTTGGTTCTTGAATGTTGCACATGATTTTTAGCAATAGAAATAGCACTAGTGTTATCACGAGAAAAGAGAACACTATCCGATTTAAGCCAAAATCCTTAAGAGTAGAAATCATCCAAAGCAATTGAGAGCAAGAAGAAGCAGAAGCTACATATTCAGCCTCAGTTGTGGAAAGTGCAACAGATAATTGTTTTCTAGAAGCCCATGACACAAGAGATGTGCCTAAAAAGTGACATGTGCTTGAAGTACTCTTCCTATCAATTCTACAACCCCCAAAATCAGCATCTGAGTAAGCTCTAAGAGTAAGGCATGATGAAGAAGAATACCATAAACCAAAGTCTAAAGTTGACTGAAGATACCTGAAAATTCTTTTAACTGCTTGATGGTGTGAAGCACGTGGGGAAGCTTGAAAACGAGCACATACACATATAGCAAAATGAATATCTGGTCTTGAAGTAGTGAGATACAAAAGTGAACCAATCATGCTTCTGTACTCTTTCTGATCAACAGGCTCTCCATCCTCGTCGGGGTCTAACAACGCAGATGGATCCCATTGGTGTAGAAACCGGTTTGCTTGTTCCCATGTCAAAGCGACGAAGGAGATCCTTGGTGTATTTAGTTTGATGGACAAAAGTACCCTGCTTTGATTGCTTGATCTGGAAGCCTAGGAAGAACGTGAGTTCTCCCATCATGCTCATCTCAAATTCCCTGCTCATAGTATCTGAAAACTTGGAAACAAGAGCATGAGAAGAACCACCAAAGATGATATCATCCACATAGATCTGAACAAGTAAAAGATCATTGCCATGCTTGAGTGTAAACAAAGTTTTATCTACCTTGCCCATTTGAAAGTCATTTTTAAGAAAATATGATTTAAGTCTTTCATACCATGCTCTTGGAGCTTGTTTTAAACCATACAAGGCTTTGGACAGTTTGTAGACATGATCAGAAAATTTAGGATTTTCAAAGCCAGGTGATTGTCTTACATAGACTTCTTCCTCAATATAGCCATTAAGGAAGGCACTCTTAACATCCATTTGATACAACCTGAAACCCTTAGAAGCTGCAAAAGTTAAAAGGATTCTAATGGCTTCCAAACGGGCCACAGGTGCAAAAGTTTCATCAAAATCAAGACCTTCCACCTGGGTATAACCCTGAGCCACAAGTCTAGCCTTATTTCGAACAACAACACCATCCTCACTTTGTTTATTCTTAAAAATCCATTTGGTTCCAATGACATTATGACCATGAGGAGGTGATACTAAAGTCCAGACTTTATTATGCTCAAAATTTTCTAATTCCTCATGCATGGCATTAATCCAAGACTCATCAGATAAAGCGTGACTTACATCTTGGGGTTCAAACGAAGAAACAAAAGCGACATGAGCATATGAGGCATTAGAGTTATACATTATGAAGAACTCTCTCATTTAACTCACCAATCATTTGTTCAGAGGATGACGTCGTTGAATATGCAAAGGAGCATGTGGAGTCGGTGCGGTGGTGACATAGGTGTAGCAGTAGTGGCCTCTACCTCATTGGAGGTAGGAGCAGAGCCACTAGTTTTAGACTCCATTGGTGTAGATACATGTATCGTAGTGTGGATCGGGTTACCCTTTCATCGTCGTCGAGTCATAGAAGATGTCTTGGTCGCCATTTACTGTATACTGCATTGTCGGGTCTAGTACCGAGACTAGCCTCATCAAAAGTAACCTCGCGGTCTCGGCAATTTTGTTAGTTTCTAAGTTGAGTACACGATAACCTCGAGTGTGATCTGCATATCCAAGAAAAATACCATCTGAGGACCTAGATTCGAATTTATCAAGATTTCCATGTTTAAGAATAAAACATCGACATCCAAACACCCTCAAATGAGAAATCTTAGGAGAATGACCAAAACGAAGTTCATAGGAAGTCTTATTCAATTTAGCTCGCAAAAATACTCTATTAGAAATATAACAAGCAGTAGAAATAGTTTCAGCCCAATACTTCCTAGGTGTAGCATGTTCATTTAACATCATTCTAGCCATCTCAACCAAAGTTCTATTTTTACGTTCTACAACACCGTTCTGTTGTGGCACACGAGCTGAAGAGAATTGATGATCTAAACCTCTTTCAGTACAAAAAGAAGCAAATAATGTGTTCTTGAATTCAGTTCCATTGTCACTTCTAATTGCTCTAAGTGCCCCTGGGAGTTCAGTGGCAAGTCTAAGGACAAGCTCTTTAAAGTGACCAAAAACTTCGTCCTTAGTTGCCATGAAAAAGACCCAAGAGTATCTAGAGTAATCATCAACAATAACAAGAACATACCATTTACCTCGGTGGTGAACTCTAGCAGGCCCTCGGTGTCCATGTGCAACAACCCGACCAGTGCATCGGTCATAACAAGTGTGAGTGGAGGATGTGATCAGAAACCATCTTACCGTGACGACAGGGTGAACAAACAAAATCCATAGATCTATCAATTTTAAGATTGGGTAATCCTCTAACAAGATTCATATTACTGATACAAGCAAGATGATCAAAACCAATATGACCTAATCTACGGTGCTAGTGAAATAAATCTTTAGAAACAGATGAAACAAGACACCTAAGATCAGAAGATGATGAAAAAGAAAAGTCACCCTTAAACAAACGACCAACTCGAATAATTTTGCATACTAGATCGCCAGATGAATCTAAAATGCAACAAGAATGCTTTTTAAAGCTTACCCCAAGATTATCATCTAACAACTATGAAACGGAAAGCAAATTATAGCTCAACTTACTGACAAGGGCCACATCTTTTAAAATGAACTTGTCGTTGACGCGCACAGTACCTTTTGCAAGAACTCGTCCTTGAGTATTGTCCCCAAAAGTGATCATTTCATCACCGGTGGCATGAGTGAGGGAGGAGAACCATCGTGAGTCTCCGGTCATATGGCGAGAGCAACCAGAGTCAATGAACCATATGTTCTCCTTCCGCTATGCATTTAGTCTACAAAGTATGAATAATCGTCGGTATCTTAATCTTGGGGTTAGTGAGTAAGGATTTAGGTACCCAGTACTGAGATACACGACGAATAGGAGCAACAAAACTAGAACAAGAAATATGTGTGCGTGAGTGATCAGAACGCCAAAAAGAGGACTGTCTAGCTGCTCCTTGAAATGCAGGCAATGCTGAACGAGAATTATTTGAATTATAACCTAAACCATCATGTGAACCAGATTTAAAATCATCATAAAAGTTCTCTAAAAACTTAGCCTTCGCATTAGTTCTAGGAAGAACAAAAGAGGTTGCACGATTTTGTTTTAATGCATTCAATCTATCCTTTTTCTCTTTCTTAACACGTCTAAAGCAAAATTCATGCATGTGCCCATCTCTACCACAATAGGTGCAATTATATTTAACATAATTAGATTTCTTTTGAACAGATAAGGTAGTACCTGAAGCATTAGTAGAAGAACTTTGCACAAAACCAGCAGATTTAAACACAGTTTGTTTTGGTTCAGATTTTACTTCAAATTTTCCAGGTTCAAGAAGCTTAACAACCTTAGGAGGATGATTCTTAGCATGCTCAATGAAATTAAATCCTAGACCTTGACTTTTAATACTCACTTTTGATTTTGTCTAGGATCATGTTCAAATTTTTCTTGCCAAAAGAAAATCTCTCTAAAGTGTCCTTAAGATACTCATTTTCTTTAGTTAAAGTAGAACAAGTTGTGCAATTAACATATTCATTCACAGTTTTCTTAGAAGCACTAGACTGAGCCAATCTTTCTTTCTCAGCAAACTCATTTAGTTGTCTAGTCAAAGCTTCTATTTCAGTGCTAAGCTTAGGACAATTAGTGCAAGAGAGTGTCTCATGATAAAGCATCTGTTGAATAGATTCTTGAGATGAATTTAGTCTAGCTTCGAGCAATTTACAATTAGAGCAATCTTTAGATTGAGTATTTGAAATACTAGACTCTAAACTCGTAGAACTAGACTTGAGCTTTCCAATTTCATCATATGCAAGTTTTAACTTTTCATCACAAGAGTCATGTGCTAGTCTTAACTCATCAAATTTAGTATGTATTGACCTAGCAGTCTCCAATTCAGAAAATAAAACTTGGCAAGACTCACAAAATTCATCATCAGGAATAGAAGCTTTAAGTCTATCAATTTCAGAATTTAAGTTCTCAACAACAAGATCATGTTTCTTTATTTTCTTTTTATACTTTTTGAGCTCATCTGTCAACCTAAGCACAACACGAGATAAATCAGATAAGAGGGTTTTACCTCATCGGGATCCTCAGAGAGATCATCATTGTTAAGCTCCTCACTTGCGCCGCCATAAAACACATCCTGTGAAGTCCACCTCCTTTTCCTTCTTGTCGTTGTCCTCATCATCGCTTCGTAATCAACATCACTCAAATCAATCTCATTTAGTCTTTGAGAGTACCTTGTGGACGCCCTACGATAGTTGTGCTTCTTGCTTGGATCAATCTTGAATTTAGAGCGACGAGTTGGTACTTTGTCATCTTTGACCTCCTTACTCCTCGCTTTGGGACAATTCATCTTTATGTGATTTAGCTCACTACATTCATAGCATCCGATAGGACCTCCTCTCCACCTTGTTACGATGTTGTTAATTGCCTTGGTCACTCTGTTGGAGATGAGTACAAGTCGCTCTTCCGAATCTCCTCTAACTGCTCATCCGAGAAAGAAGACAAAGGACACAAGACAAGAACTCAAGAAACAAACTTGCATGGGGTTAGTCATAAGAGCTAAAGATGAAGATTTATCAATCTTAGATGGCACGACTTCCATCTCATAGGTTTTCAATCTAGAGTAAAGATCATCCATGGTTAAAGTATCTAGATCGATGGTTTGATTGATAGTTGTGACAACCATCAACCACTCGTAACCTAAAGATCTCAATATCTTAGTTGCATTATCTTCATCGGTTGGAATAACACCAACACCACGCAAACTACTCAAGATCTTTTCAAAACGAGCAAACAGATCATCAATAGATTCACCGGGTTTCATAGCAAAATCGAATACTCTTTTTGATAAAGATTTTACGTACTTTCTTAATTTTAGTAGTTCTCTCATGATAATCACAAAGAGTCTTCCATATTAAGTGAGCGAAGTAATATGAGCTACACGATCAAATTCTTTCGAGAGATTCCTTGAAACAACAAGTTCTGAGCTTGAGCATTTAAATCAACATCTCGCTTTATTTAAATTAGTAACAATAGCGAGAACCACATAAGGACTAGAAACCTTATTTCATACATCACTACCTTGAGTCTCAATATATGCTTGCATACGACACTTCCAAAAGCGAAATCAAGTACCATCTAGCATGGGGGACGATTCACATACTCTCTCGACGCCATAGCAACTTGGCTCGATACCACTTGTAGGATCGTTAATAGCAATCGAGAGGGGGTGAATGATTGTAATCCACAATGAAACTTTTTCTCCAATTTTACTATTTACGTTTGTTCAACTTGTTATCTTGTGATAGCACAAAAACAAAACAAAAGACAATGGCGAGAGGAAAGAAATTTTTCTTGATCTTGTAGTAGTTGCACGCGCATCTTGTAGCTATTAGAAGCGAAATTACTCGCTTGCAATATGTCAAAGATGATTAACAACGAAAGTACTGATTGCACTTTAAAAAAAAAACTTACTGTTTGCAATAGGAAGAAGTCCATTCTACCCCCTCAAGTATCGACGTGCGGACACCTAACCCCCTGAAAAAAAAATCGGCCTTTTGACCCCCTAAGTTGCAAAACCGGACAACGTGTCCCCTCCGGGCATTTTCGTGCGGTGGTTTTGCTGACGTGGAGTCCGGGTGGCCCGGTTTTGCCAGGTCGGCTACGTGAGCTGGCTTCTTTGGCACTTGGGCCTACCTGTAAGTGAGCCCTTCTCTCTCTCCATGCTCTTGGCCAAAGCTCCCTCATGGCGCCTCCTCCCTCCGCCACTGCCGTCGTTGGGCCAGATTGTGCCGCTTGGCTTGGTGCCTGCGGCCGTCTTGGCATCGGCGGCGCGGCTTCGTCTTGGAGGAGAGCCATTTCCTCCGTCGAGGCGTAGCTCGGCCTCGTCGCCTCCCTCCAACGCCTCGTCCTGGACCTGGCCCCCTCCCTCAATGGAGATCCCTCCGATGCTGTCCACCTCCCCGTCCCTCCCATCCCATGCCCACAGAACAATTAAAGGGGAATACAGATAATCGAAAAAGAATTATTGCAACGTCTTCTTCACATGCTGGTCAACCTCGGCCAATCCGCATCGCCCTCCCACCTCCTGATTTGCACAGCGAGCTTGCGCTAGATGCTCCGGAGGTGGCCGTCCGCGAAGAAGAGACCGTGGCCGAGGAGGTCGATGAAGGTGACAGCGAAGCGCGCGTCCTTGATGTAGTTGGGGAAGCTGGCGCGTAGGAGGTGGTCAACGACCTCCGGGTTGGCGGTGCCGACGTCATTGTCAAGGCCGAGGATGCCGCAGACTTGGATGGTGGAGGTCGGAGCAGCGGAGAGGAGGTTGGTGGTCTAGTCGAGGAAGGGGTGCAGGTTGTGGAGGAATGGCACGAAGTTGGTGGTCCAATCGAGCAAGGGGGAGGGAGAGGCGTGAGCAGGAGGGCGCAACCGGCGGCGGCCATGGGCTGAGGGAGGCGGCCTGAGCCGAGGGGAACCAAGCAGCGGCGCTAGGCTAAGGAGGCGCATGAGGCCGGGTCACATCGGGCTGAGCCGGAGGCAGGAGAGGTGAGTGTGTGAGTGAGCTCATCTTGTGAGCCGTGGAGGTGGCGGCGGCCGGGGGGCGAGAGAATGGCGGCGCCATGGGGGCAGAGTGGGGCAGCCAAGCCGTGGGTGTGGCTGAGCACGGGAGGAGTCTTGAGCGGAGGACAAGCCGGTGGAGGTGGGTGCAAGATGCCAGCCAGAGGGGAGCTGTGGGCGGCGGAAGAAATCCATCGGGCGATTTTCGGGGGAGAGGCGAGGAAGAAAGAGGGGTAGAAGCTGAGTCATCGCTCGTTACAATCCGGTCGGAAATGACGTGGCAAAATGGGCCACCGGACGCCACGTCAGCAAAACCACCGCCGCAAGCAGTAGGGGAGGGGCACGTTGTCGGTTTTGCAACAAGGGGTCAAAGGGCGATATTTTTTTTCAGGGGGTTAGGTGTCCGCACGTCGATACTTGAGGGGGTAGAATGGACTTCTTCCTTTGCAATATAGGAAACGAGAGTCTGATTGCCAAAAAAAACAAAACTTCTCGCTTGTAATTAAAAGCTTGTACTAATAATAAATCAAATCCATGCATCACATTCTCCATAGTCTCAAAAGTCGACAACCAAACCTGTCCACATCAATCTTTTTCTTTTCAACGCAGACCACTGTTTCTTGTGTAGCATTTGCCAGAGCTCTGTACTTTACGTCCAAAAGCCATGGCCGCTACTTTCTGTCGATCGCTTCAAAGTGCATAAGTACATCAAACCAAAGGACGACGAAACAAAGCGATTGGTTTCTCAAGCTCCCCAGCGTACTTGACCCTCCTTTTATCTCATATGAATAGACCTAGACTCCAAAAAGACTTCGGACTCCAATACCGACTAGAACTCCTATACATGTCTTTCACCAACACGTAAAGGCTAAACAACCTATCATGCATGTGGTCCAGCCCATTATGGATACGTCTATTAGCCCTTAATTACTTAATACTCGTCAGCACATCTACTACATGCATCTCCATCTTTGATCTCCACGCACCCCAACTCGAGCTCGACCGTCTCCTCCAGCATCCTTGACCCTCTGGACCATGACTTTGCACCAAGTCATCTCCCAGTCACCGCCGTAGACCACGATCGTCTCCGAGTTACCCTGCACATGCAAAGACCAAAACAACATATTTCACCGGCACAAGTTCTTCCCAACTTGACCGACATTAGTCCACACACGCGCCACACGTCTCAAATAATATCAGTACCCAACATTGTCAATTATTCATCAACTAAAATATACTAGACCTAGCCACATGGTCTAACAATCACCGTCCGCTTCCTACATGATCGTCACATCACACGCCAAGAGCACCTTCCCCACTGTGATGGCCCAGATGTGCAGCTCATGGATGGCAACCACACTTTCCATATTACGGAGCCCCGTCTCGAGCCTGATGGCATCGATCTCACAAGGATATGACTTTACACCCGAACTATTGAGCAATCGATAGAGTTAATGCTAAGGATTGACAATTAAGCCGTAGTTTGCAGACAACATGAATGCACAGAGAAATTGCTTGGACTGCATGGGATCACTGATCAGATCGGGCTAATCAATGTCAATCTACAACTATCAGAAATGGAGCAGACATAAACCAGATTCAAACCATAGTGACCAAATGGTAGCAGCATCAGTATCGCAAGCTGATGCATCTACTAGTCATATATAAACCACTCCACTACAACACACACACATAGCTAAGATACTCCCTTAGTGTCATATATTCTTATTAGTGTGATTACAATATAATTTGTATACGAATTCTTTTGGTTTAGATAATCCTATTTGGTTCACGCTTGACACTTGCATCTCCACCCGACCTAAAATTTAGTCCTAGATCCGCCCCTAGGTGTGACACATAATCCAACACTGAAGGATGGCGCATCATCCAGAAAATTGTCCCAGTCATTACACGTGGGAGATGATGCTTCCAAACCAGCATGATAGAGCTCGATTCATCGATCAATGAGGGCGTAATGGCAACCAGGTTTGGTGTATTGGATTGAAACAGGAACATGCAGCACGCAGCGCATCAACTCTACAGAGCCAAAGCCTTCATCCCGCGCCCCCCGCGCCCACCGTAGTCGCACGGAGCAACTTCATCGCTCCAATCGCCGTTGTGTCCAATGCAGTCGCAGCTACTCCGTGGTTGCCGCCCGCAACCCCACCGTCGTTGACTCGTCGTCGCACGCAGCTTCGCCTCCACGGTCATCGAAGGATTTGGAAGCTCGGAGTGATGTTTAGAAGGACTAACGGACCTCGGAAAGATGGTTTCGATCGAATGGGGATCAATTGTTTCCTAAGATGGGCAAAATCACGTGGGTTGCGAGGAATTGAGGATTGGGTTCGCCGTTTTTCCTTCGTTTCTTCCCCTTTTTTCCTCTGTGCTCTGGATAGATCTATGTGCTGGATAGATCTATGTGAGTGGGTATGGATGCATGTGGATAAGGATGGATGGTGGATTCATGTGTGATTTTATGGAAATGATTAAACATTAGAAAGCTAACATCTATTTCTTAAAGCATGATTCTTGAGTCTACTATGGTTTATTATAATAAATCCCCACATATAAATATTTTTAAACCCTCTTAGACTCAGGCCACCAACTAAACGACAGATCTCTAACCCTGCACGAACTGTGCTAGATCAGTGATAATTGCGGCCATGTCTTACGTAAAACTGAATTACACATTTGCCATTCTATTGGATGTTCGGTATTGTTCTCTCAATAACTTAATTCGCCTGTCAATACCTTGATAACATGACGATTAGATGCTTTCTCTATTTAGCCGTACCGCTTCACTATTTCTTTTCGAGGGAAACCGAGAGCTTTCGATTAATTACGATAAAATGGGTTACAGTCTTCAACATTGAATCATCCATGGGTCCTTACCCCTTAGGCACTGAAATTTCATGGAGTTGCCTTATTTTATTTTTGGGAAAAGCTAAATAACGCTATAGCGTTAGATCCGTTTCTAACAGGATAGCATCTAACCCTTCAATACCGCCAGCGTCGCACGAATCTTGTAGCGCTCGGACGCACTCTTCTCGCTATCTCTCAATCCCCACTCCCCCATCCCGACACCCCCCACTCCCCATTCCCCATTCTCTCATCGAACAGATCATCGTGTGCGAGCACAAGCGGGGCGGATGGCGTCTTGGTGCGCGGCTATGGCGGTCGTCGGTGCATCAAATAGCGATGATCGTGGATGCTTTGAGTGGCTTTGAACAGGTGTGGCGAGCTGCAACGGCGGCATTTGTGTGCGGCTAGCAGGGAATAGCAAGCGGTGACCTCCAGCCACGAGCGATGAGCGGGGCAATGCGGTGGCGAGTAGGGAGTGGGCGTGCAGGTGCTGCGAAGGGCACTCCAACACGAGAACATGTCAGTTGGGGAAGTTCCAACACCAAAATATTTTTCTTTTCAATTTTTGTAATGAGTTTTGTGGTTTGAATTTTTGGAAGTTCGGTTGTGGAAGTTTTAATCCCAAATAACCGATGAAACTAATTCATAATGTGTTTCATATGTGTTTCATGAAGTTTCATTATTCCAAGTCTCATGTTTCATGAAGTATAAGGCAAGTCTCATTCCAACTTCATGAGAGTTTCATATTTTTTGTATAAGACAAGTTTTCAGCAGTGGCATCATATTTCATGAAGTTTCATCCCAAGTCTTATGAAGTTTTATTAAGTTTCATCCCAATTTTATCGTGTTTCATCAAGTTTCATATAGTTTCGTTAAGTTTTATGAAGTTTCATCCCAAGTCTCATGAAGTTTCATCCCAAATTTCATCGTGTTTCATGAAGTTTCATCCCAAGTCTTATGAAGTTTTATTAAGTTTCATCCCAATTTCATCGTGTTTCATCAAGTTTAATATAGTTTCGTTAAGTTTTATGAAGTTTTATCCCAAGTCTTATGAAGTTTCATCCCAAATTTCATCGTGTTTCATGAAGAGTTTCATTCCAAGTCTCATGAAGTTTTATGTAGTTTCGTCCCAAGTTTCATCGTGTTTCATATAGTTTCGTTAAGTTTCATGAAGTTTTTATATCCTAAGTTTCATGAAATTTTATCGTATTTCATTAAGTTTCATCCCAAGTTTTATTAAGTTTCATGAAGTTTCTATTGGACCTGGATCTTCTAATCCCAAATCCTCTGTGAAAACACTGTGCTATTCCCTGGATCAGTAGATAGCACTCACAGACATATTGCTGAATCATTTCATACATGGAGTAAAACCACACCATTCATTAATTTAACACATCAGAGTTTACATAGACCGCATCGGGTCAAGTTTTACAATAAGGACCGAACAGGTCAAATGATTACATCACAAAAGTAGCGGAAGTGACAACGGAAGCAAAAGGGTGAGAGCACATCTCTCCATAGGCAAGCGATTGGAGAAACCCGTGTACGTCCGATATTACCCCAAAGACTCAGATAATATAGGATGCACGCAAGCACCAACGGAGTCAGCTGGACTGAGGCGAGATCTAGACTAAAAGAACTAAACTATGCTTCATCATCTCCTGGCCCTCCAACTTTGGGATCCTCGTAGTAGTCAAAATCTTTAGGATATCCTGCTTCTGAGGGTTTTGGGGGAAAGAGCGAGAATGAGCACAACTTCCGTGCTCACGAGCCAACATTCAAGATGCAATAATATACATGCAAGGCTTAATAAGGATGGCTCGGGTTCTTTTATTTGCTAAAGCAATGTTTCCAATTATCATAATTATAAATTCCTATCACTTACCATTTTAATCGAATTGCATTTTTTAAAGAGAGTAATTGTGCAATAATTATTTCAGTAGAGGTCCTCTCCGTCGGAACCTATACCGTATGCTTCTTTTAATTGGAGCTACCTCCACTCATTAACACCACTGAGGAGCTACCTCCACTCATTAACACCACTGAGTTCGAAAACTCAGAAAAAAAATCCAATCTCAGGGCTTCGTGAGCCCACCACATTTTTCATACCACCCACAAAGGCTTTTGAAGTAGAACTAACTCTAGTAAGGTTCCCATGTCCGCCTTTGACCATAGGCACAGTTGTTTGAACAGTTTATTACTCTGTAGAGACTGTACACTTTACCCACAAGAGATAATCGTCTTGATATGTACACACGCTTCCTTAGACATGTGAATTAAGGGGAGATCACCACAAGGCCTTTACAATGCCTCCCTCAGTATTAGTTACACCCGCCAAGGTTTCACCTGACAAGGTTTACGTTCTTGTAGACCCGTTAACCCTTACCCAGACCCCCTCTTGCGCCATCGTAACGACTTATGTCGTGCACCCCGACCCCCTTCGCCATGAAGGCTTACGGCATCGCGGGTCATCTACCTGGTGCAACTCGTACTGGTGGATACAAATTATTTAGCCAGATTGTACTTTACAGACTTGTGGTTGCCTTTGTTTTACATTAGGAGGTCATCACAGGATTAAGTCATCTGGCGGTTCATTCCACATACCATCCACCTTGGGCTGCATTAGCACCCATCAACATACCATCCATCATACCATCCGCCCGATAAAGAATGAAGAAGTTATTAGGGTTTTGAGGAGTAAAATACATTAACTCAACCATCTCAGGTCATTTACCCACAATGACTACCCAAAACCACTTTCATGTTTAAAGATGATGATTGGGACATTTAATGTCCCATTACTTAAACAAGACTAGCATGTCGCTTAAGTACAACCTATAACTAGTAATTACCATATAATTACTAGGGTAGCAAGCATTCATGGATTCAATTTGTCAAAGGGTGGTGTAATAATTAATTAATCATCAAATGGGTATTTAACTACCTTAAGCTTTAACATACATTTGATTAAAGAATTAAAGCATGCAATTTTAGTATCTTAAATGAATATAATTTACATAAAATGTAGGCTCAAAATGATCAAAGTATTGACTCGCCTTGGTTATAGGCAAGCGAGTCTTAATATTCTTGTGCTTGATCAACTTGGAGATGTCCCGCGTCTTCGAATCCTATTCGGACGAACGTACTGGGAAAATGCACAAACAAGCAAAAAGAGCCAATAAATACAAAAAAAAATAACAAATGAACTCTAAATTAAACAAGACCTATGCCATTAGCAAGATATTGAATTAACAAAATTTTAGAAACAAATTTCATAATTTTTGGAGTTGCGACGAGGGAGAACGGGATTTTTGAAGTCTTGCTCTTGAATTAAATCAAAAGAAAAAGGGCGAGAGAGAATTGGTGCACCCAATAGTGCATGGACCAAGTTCATGAGTATCAGTCCAGGGGTGTACTGTTGCGGGCCCACTTGTCAAAGAGAGAGGGAGAGACAAGAGCAAATGACATATGGGGCCACACAAAGCAAAACAACTCATCCCCTTTTAATCCCATTCGGCCACAGTGAAGGGGAGTAGAGGGAGGTGCCGGCGTCGGCGATTGAAGGCGCAGGGAGGCGGGCGAGCCGGCAAAATGGGTTCCCCCGAGGTCGGGGACCGCGTGGGCAGAGGTGGTGGCGCCAGAGAGGGGCGGGTGCGGTGGCAGCAAGGCCATAGGCGGTGACGGGCGCATGGGTGTGGAGGCGCACGGTGGTCCCGTGATGGGCGACTGAGGTGGAGGCGGCGCATGGGCGGCGTGAGGCGTGGGGAAGCCGGAGGTGGAGCCGGGTGGTGTGGCTGGCCGAGGCGGTCCGACGGTCCGCAGGCGGAAGAGAGGGCGGCGGTGGAGCATCTCCACAGCGTGGGAAGGGAAGACGGAGGGGCTAGCGGCACTCCGTGCCTGGGCGCAGCGAGGGCGGCGCAGCGACTTCACTTGAGGTAAGTTCATCCCTCCTTGGGTTTTTGAGCTGGTTGGGGATCGGTGTTGGTTTTTTTGGGGGGTTGCACTACGAGAGGAGGATGGGGCGGGCGGTGCGGTCTTCGCCCGGTGGAGTGGAGGTCGGAGGTGGTGGGGGGTTTGGATGGGAGAGGAAGGGATGGGGAGGGTGGAATCACCTCATGGGCTTGGCGGGGAAGAAAAGGACAGCGGTGGGAGCTCAAAATCCGGCCGGGCGGGAGGAGGGGTTAGGAGGTGCGGAGGCGGTGGGAGTAGTCTTGGCGTGCTGTGCGGCGCAAGAACGTCTTGCTTCTGGCGCATTTGGGCAAGACCGAAGCGGGAGGTGGCGTTATGGGCACGCGTGGGGCGGCGCTGCGGTGGTGGTGCTCTCTCATTAGAGTGGGCCAGGAGGTGGCGTGACAGGCGATGGGATGGGAGCGGCGCGACGCTGGCGGCTTGGGGCGCGCGACGCATTGATGGCGACGAGGGAGGTGGCGCGGTGGCGGTGGGAGGCGCGGCTGGAGGCGGTGACGATCGGCGATGGCGACGTAAGGAGGACGACGGAAGGAGCAGGAAGGCGACGGGAAAAAATGCGCCACCGAGTGGAGAAAGCGAGATTGCCCGAAAGGGAAAGCGGGAAATGGGGAGGAAAGTCCAAATCGGGAAAGAAAACAAAATTCAACCAAAAAGATTCAAAAAATTTGAAAACTCTGAATTTTTGGTTTGTTTCAGTCTCCGTGCCATTGAGACGGATGCCGCGCTTGGCATGATGTACCAGCTACGCCTCTAGTTCTAGTCGAACACACAGGCCCTGACGGTGCCGACATCGTCAGATACCTCGGTGTATCGTTCGTAGAGCACACAGATCACCCTGAACCTTGCCATGCGGATGCGGATACGGTCCCACATCCGCATGTCAGTAGCGCTCTTGTTGCCAGCGGCGGAGATGGACCTCGGGGTGGTTGGGCCAGAGAAAATAGTAGTGGGATTTTTTAGTATTCATACAAAAAAATTCAGGACACAATCGTAGTCTGGCGTTCGCAAGCGGCCGAGGCAAATAGGGTCTTGACCCAGCTCCCAAGGCAGCCTAGTTGAGCGGCCCAGCAACAGCGTGAGGGAGCGCTGGCAGCCCTAGCCGCCTTCGGTCTTCCCCTAGCAGTTCCCTGAGTGCTCCTCCTCTCCGCGGTCGGCCACCCCGCCCCCCTCCTCTCCGCCGTGCTGCCACCCAGTGCTCTGCTCCACCGCGACGCCGCCCCCACTGCCTCCTCTCCACGGCTCCACCGCCCCCACCGCCACCACCTTCCAATAAGAAAAGTAGCAGACTAGCAGCTTGTTTTAGAGCTTTGAGTTCGATATAGATGCAACATTCAGACTTTCAGATCTCATTTTAACACATGCATATTGTTTAAACCAGATTTCAAACACACAGTCTTATATGTGAGTGCAGTGTAACTTAACCCAAAAAGTATGCATTTTTTGCAAGGATTGTTCAGTTTATCTGAAATTTCAAACACACATTATGACTGTTCGATTGTGCATTTGTGTTGTAGTTTTGTTATGCCTCAATATTGTGTAGTGTCTGTTTTCGGACAGCGTATAGTAATTACTATTCGGTTTTTGTTCTTCGCCGTAATTCAAATTATCAAGTATTTGCGAAAACTTTCTTTCCTCTCCGGTTTGTGTTTCAAATGTAATGTCCGTAACATTTGAAATTCAAATTCGCGGTTGGGAGTCTTCTCCTCTCCTTTGAATTCCCGGGCCAATTTTGAGTTGGACCTCCATTCTCTTTCGGGCTCAGTCCATTTCTCCCTCTGGGCCAAGCCCGTCTCCACCCGACCCTTTTTCTCCCCTTTCTTTTTCGGCCCGCTCCGGCCCAAGCCAACCCGGCCCTTCTCCTTTTCTTTCCCTCCCCTCCCGGCCTCTCTCGGCCCAGACCAGCCCGCCTGGGGGGGTCATCTTTTTCCCTGTTTTACCTGGTCAAAAGCAAGGCGGTCTTCTCCTATCTCCCGTGGCTGCACTGCAGAGCTCTCCGCTCCTCTCACGCCGCCCCAGCCACCTCTGCGCCACCGGCTCCCTGCCGCCCCATCCCGCCTGCTCTCTGTAGCGCCCTAGAGCTCATTTGAAGCGCGGCACCTACTCCCTGGCAGCGACGACCCCGGAGCCCCTCCGTGCGCAGCCGTGGCGTCATCATCGTCCTCGCCGTCCTAGAGCTCGCGGACCAAGCGCCGCGCCCTCGTCAGCAGCCCCCAAAGTCGCGCCAAGCTCACCAGCTCCCGCCCCGTCTTCTCGACCATGCGAATCCCTTGGTGTCACCACCCATCATCGCCGTCCTTCGCTCTGGACGAAGCCACACAAGAATAAGACGCCACAGACCAGCGCCACCGACACCCAAGTCTTCGCGTCGGCAAGGTCCCTCGTCTTGCGCAGCGCCCATGTCGACCCCAGAGGATCACTTGGGCAGAGTTTTCGGCAGCTTTTCGTCATTCCCATGTCCCTGATGGCAAAGTGGAGATGAGGAAGAATGAATTTCGAGACCTTAAGCAGGGCAGCATGACTGTGAGTGAGTATCTCACTAAATTCACTCAGTTGTCACGCTATGCTCGAGAAGATGTTGCCACAGATGATGCCCGTTAGAAGCGTTTTAAGCGAGGACTTCATCCCAGTCTAAAGGTCCAGGTTGTGGGTAATGACTACCCTGATTTTCAACATATGGTGAACAAGGCAATGCTTATTGAAGAGTCTCGTAGAGAGCTCTCAGAGTCTTTCAAGAGAAAGGTGTCAGCCTCCAGTGCTCAACAAGAACCTCCCCAGTGTGTCAAGACCTTTGTGCAGCACCAATATAGGCGCCAAGGACCTCCTGGACCTCCCAGCACTCCTGTCAAGGTCTCCCGATCAGCAGCTCCAAGTCGGTCAAGCATTGCTAGCAAAGCAATGAAGCCACTGACTCTCAAAGACCTCCCAAAGGTGGGTATCACATGTTTTAAGTGTCACCAAGTGGGACATTTTGCCAATCAATGTCCACAGAAGACCGGCCGACCACCGGTATTTCCTCTTCAGACCTCCTCGCCAGACCCATAGCAGGTGGCTGGACCTCCCAAGCTTAAGACCTCAAAATCCTTTGGAAGAGGTCTGCAAACCATGTGGCGGTGGAAGAAGCCTGACCTCCCGAGATGTTGTACTAGGTATGTTCCTAGTAAACTTCAATGCAACAAGGGTTTTGTTTGATTCAGGGCTTCCTATCTGCTCATTTCTCGGAGTTTTGTCATACACCGCTTAAGGTTATTGCTCTTAAGTCTACCTTGTTGGTTCAATCCTGGCTCGGAGTTAAGCACGAACTAGGGTTGTCCGCAAGTTAAGTTGGTCATAGAGGGAGTAGAATTCTTGGCCAACCTTATTTTGTTGGATACCAAGTCCCTAGATGTGATCTTGGGTATGGATTGGCTTGCAGACTATCATGCCATGTTGGACTGTAGTAAGAGAAGTATCTCTTGACCAGCCCTAGCGGTGTCTCAGTGAAGTTCGAAGCCTCCTCAGAAAAGCTTGCTGGAGCTCTAGCCTGCAGTACTCAAGTTCTAGCTCTAAAAGATGTCCCTGTGGTTCGGGATTTTGGAGATGTGTTCCCTGATGAGCTCCCAGGAATGCCTCCAGATAGAGACCTTGAGTTTGTCATCAACCTTGTTCCGTGGACCTCCCTATTTCCAAAAGACCTTATAAGTTGCATGTTGATGACTAGGTGGAATTGAAGCAACAGATTGAAGATATGTTGAGTAAAGGTTTTATTAGACCTAGCTCCTCACCCTCGGGAGCTCCAGTGATATTTTTGCCCAAGAAGGATGGAACTCAGAGAATGTGTGTGGACTACAGAGCCCTCAATGATGTTACCATCAAGAATAAGTACCCTCTGCCAAGGATTGATGATTTATTTGATCAATTGAAGGGAGCTGCTGTATTCTCCAAGATAGATTGAGGACATGGTATCACCAACTCAAGATTCGAAAAGAAGACATTCCAAAGACAGATTTTTCAACAAGATATGGACTATTTGAGTTTACTGTTATGTCATTTGGGCTGACCAATGCCCATGCCTACTTTATGAATTTGATGAATAGAGTGTTCATAGAGTTCCTAGACAAGTTTGTCATTGTTTTTATTGATAACATCATTGTCTATTCCAAGAGTGAAGAAGAGCATGCAGACCACCTCCATTCGGTTTTGGAGAAGCTAAGAGCCCATCAACTCTTTGCTAAGTTTGGCAAATGTGGGTTTTGGTTGAAAGAAGTGGTCTTTTTAGGCCATGTCTTATCTGAAAAAGGAATCTCTGTCAACCCCAGCAAGGTCCAGGATGTGCTTAATTGGGAATCTCCTAAGTCAGTACCTCAAGTCCGAAGTTTCCTTGGTATGGCAGGATACTACAGAAGATTTATTGAAGGTTTTTCACAGATTGCAAGACCTCTAACCCAGCTATTGAAGAAAGAGAAGAAGTTCTCATGGGCCCCTGATTGTGAGCAAAGTTTCCAAGAGCTCAAGAAAAGGTTGAACTCTGCCCCAGTTTTGGTATTGCCAGATGTTAGAAAGGACTTTGAAGTCTATTGTGATGCATTAAGGCAAGGACTTGGCTGTGTCCTAATGCAAGAAAGAAGAGTAGTAGCCTATGCCTCACGGCAGTTAAGGCCCCATGAGGCCAATTATCCTACCTATGACCTAGAGTTAGCAGCAGTAGTGAATGCATTGAAGATTTGGCACCACTATCTGATTGGAAATAGATGTGAAGTCTATACTGATCACAAAAGTTTAAAATACATATTTACTCAAGCTGATCTGAACATGAGACAAAGAAGGTGGCTAGAGCTAATTAAAGACTATAACTTGGGAATTCATTATCACCCTGGCAAAGCTAATGTAGTGGCTGATGCTCTGAGTAGAAAAGTTTATAGCAGCACACTGATGATTAAAGAAAATCAGCCCACTTTGTATGAAGAATTTCAGAAACTCCGACTTGAACTGGTTGAAGAAGGATCTTTAGCAATTTCTTGAAATGCAATGCCCACCTTGCAAAATTGGATTAGAGCAGCTCAAGTTGAAGACGCTGGCATTCAAGAAATCAAGTCCAATATGAGAAAAGGGAAGTCTCTAAGGTTTTCTGAAGATGAACAGGGGACTGTTTGGTTTGACAAAAGGTTATGTGTGCCAAATAGCATAGAACTTAAGAAAGTGCCGCTCAAGGAAGCCCATGAAACCTTGTATTCCATCCACCCTGGAGCTACAAAGATGTATCAAGACATCAAGGAAATGTATTGGTGGCCGAGTATGAAGAAAGAAATTGCAGATTATGTGTCCAAATGTGATACTTGTCAAAAGGTCAAGGCTGTGCACCAAAGACCTGGAAGTCTTTTGGTACCTTTACCCATACCCTAGTGGAAATGGGAGGAGGTCGGGATGGACTTTATAACTGGTCTACCCCGAACTCAAGCTGGTTTTGACTCCATTTGGGTCATTGTGGATCGGCTAACCAAGATGGCTCATTTTATTCCAGTGAAGACTACTTATTCTGGAGACAAATTGGCAGAGATCTACATGGCAAAGGTAGTATGTTTGCATGGTGTCCCAAAGAAAATAGTATCCGACAGAGGATCTCAGTTTACCTCCAAGTTTTGTCCAAAGCTACATGATGCCTTGGGCACCGACCTCAATTTCAGCACGGCTTATCACCCACAAACTGATGGCCAAACCGAGAGAGTTAACCAAGTGCTTGAAGACATGCTTCGGGCATGTGCCCTGGAAAAGCAAGCTAGTTGGGACCGAATGTTGCCATATGCTGAATTCTCCTATAATAACAGCTATCAAGTAAGCCTCCAAATGTCTCCCTTTGAAGCTCTTTATGGAAGAAAGTGTAGAACCCCTTTATACTGGACGGAGACCGGTGAAGGACAAGTTATTGGGCCAGATCTTTTGAAAGAAGCTGAAGACCAAGTGAAGTCAATAAGAGAAAAGTTGAAGATTGCTCAAACAAGGCGTAAGAGCTATGCAGATAATAGGCGCCGAGATCTATCTTTTGCCCCCGAGATCAAGTGTACCTCAAAGTGTCACCTCTCAAAGGAATGCAATGTTTAGAGTCGGTGGGAAGTTAGCTCCAAGGTTCATTGGACTTTTCCCGCTTCTTGCGAAGGGGTGAAGTGGCCTACAAGATAGACCTCCCTCCTCGACTTCTTTGGAGTGCATGATGTGTTTCATGTGTCTCAATTGAAGAAGTGTTTGAGAGTGCCAGAGGATCAAATGCCGCTAGAAGCAGTGGACCTCCAAGAAGACCTCACTTACAAAGAACAACCGATCAAGATCTTGGACGTATCCGAAAGAGTCACAAGGACCATGACTATCAAGCTTTGCAAGGTGCAATGGAGCAACCACACTGAACCAGAAGCTACTTGGGAGCGTGAAGAGGACCTCAAGAAGGAGTTTCCTCACCTATTCTCTAGCTAACTGAATCTTGGGTCGAGATTCCCTTAAGGGGTGAAGGTTTGTAACGTCCCGTTTATTCTAGAGTTCTTGCCAGTTTTCAAAATCAAAAGGAACCATTTGGTTTAATTGCCTGTTCAAGCTTAACTTGGTATTTTGGAAGATTGGAGAGTTTAACTTGACCAAACCAAAACCTGAACTAAGTCCGTTGTTGGTGTTCTCGGTTGGTTGGGGTTCCTTGTTGTTCTCTGGTGTTCCTTGGTTTGTTTTCCTCCTAAGCCTCTCTGTGAACCTCTCTTGTTGGTTTGGATCTCCTTGAGATTGAAACCTCCCTCCCCGTTTAAATCTCAACTTTTGTCTAGGCCTTCCCTTGTCTTGGACCTCCTGCTGAGGAACAAGCTCGGGTTTGTGTTTCAAAACTCCTTTGGTTTCTCAAAGCCAAGTTTGGCCTTGTTTCCCTTCCTTTGGACCTCCCTCGAGGGTGGTTCAGCCTGGGTTGAGGTATCACCGCCATCCCTCTAGCGGTTGCATCAGTCCGCTCGAAAGGCGACACTTAGCTTTGGTTTTACCTTCTCCGTTTTGGTATTTCCGACCCCGGCCGTATTTCATTGTGGTAGTGTCGAACTACCGCCTTTGTTAAAGTCCTCCTTTGAGCCCTTTCGGACCTCCTTGTGTCCATATGGAGCTCCTTTGACCACCCTACCGCAAGCGGTGCCACTGCTTGCTTTGGCGGTACTGCCGCTTGTTCCTTCGGAACTACCGCCTCTGGTAAGACCTTCTCTGAGCCTTTGGACCTCCCTTGTCCGTTGGACCACCTTAGAGTCCAAGGAACCTTCCTTGACTCCTTGAAGTCCTCCTTGTGCCCTTGCGGACCTCACCGTTGTTTTTTGCGGTTGTACCACTAGGGTTTACCTTTCCTTGCCTCAGGACCATTGATGTTTTTGGACGGCCCGATCTTGAAGGTGCGTTCGAATGGTCCGAACGTCCCACCCCTTAAGAGCCACCCGATCTGTATCGGACAGTTCTAATTCGTTGTGACCTTTGCTCGGTCCGAACGGCCCCTTTGCTTGGCCCCGTTCAATCTTGATCTAATGGCCCTCGCTTTTCCCGCGTATCCTTGTTTTCGTGGACCTCTCCCTTGCTTTGATCCTGACCGTTGGGATCTCATTTAAGAGATCTAACCGTTAGGACCTCTTTGTGCCTTCAGACCTCCTCAGACTCCTTTCGCCTCTCGAGTCCTTAGGACTTCCTCAGTCGGACCTACTGTCATGGCCGAGCTACCGCCGAGCATGGTCTTAGTCACATAAAACCCCTTGATCGATCTCGACCAGGACCTCCCTCTTGAAGATCTTACCGTCAGACCTCCTTGCCTTTTTGATCTAACCGTAGGACCTCCTCTTGAAGATCTTACCGTCAGACCTCCTTGCCCTTTTTGATCTCGAGGACCTCCCTCTTGGAGCTCTAACCGTCAGAACCTCCCCCCCTCGCCTTTGATCTTAACCGTTTAGGATCTCCTTTTGAGAATCTAAGCCATTGAGACCTCTTCTTGGTTTGTCTCAACCGCAAGGCCCTTCCCTGCTTATGATTGTATCAAGATCTTGAACCCGAACTACTGCTATCCCAGAGTACCCTTCTGAATGCGTACACACCACGGCGATATCATGTCCCTCTTTCAACTTCTTTGAGTCTCTGGACCTCTTGTCCAGACCTCCTCTTAGTATCCTATGACCTCATGTCCAAGACCTCCTAGGGCCTTTGGACCTCCTATCCACAGACCTCCCAGCAGCCTTTAAAAAGCCAATTTGTGTGGTGAGGGCCGCCTCCTTGACTGGTCGTGCACTTCTTGGACCGGCCCCGCTGGTCAGCCTCGCCCCCCTTTTATCATTTTTGCCGCCTTGGAACTTTGGGCGCATTTAATGCATGTCGGATCACATTAAATGCAGTCACTTCTAGGGTGCTTTGTTTATTTATTTCTAGGACATGCCCTGTCCTAGCCCTATCCAGACCTCCTCCGATCATTGACATGTTTTGGTTGAGCCCTCTTTGTGCCTTTGCCAACCCTGGCCATAAGTAGCCTGGGCAACCCCTCCTTGGTCACCTTTGGCTCATTTCTAACTTCCTTGCCTAGGTTTCTCTATGCTCAAGTCCTCCCCTAGAGCTCTCCAAGCTGAGCTATGCTCCCAGTTTATTGGCTTCTTTTGGTTGAAGTTTTGCTTAGGTTCTTTTGAGTCTTCGAGTTCTTTTGCCTAGGGCAGTTTTGCTTATTTCGGTTCTTTGCGATCGTGTAGATTCCGAGCTTGAGGAGTATCTGGACCCGCAGCTTCAACCGAAGGACTAAAGATCGCTGATTTAAGGCAAGTCACAAATTCTTGATCATATTGAGCCTAGTCTTCAATATATTTTGTTTTACTTTATTTTGCATGGCTAATTTTATATGAAAATATTTGGGCAGTAGTTACTCTTCCTCACTTGATATTATGCCTCCTTTGGATTTGTTACTGGACATGTTGACATACTCCCTTTGGAAACTCTAGGTTGGGTATTTTAGTTGGCATCTTTTGGTATTACCAACATAGGACCGTAAGTTATGCTTAGCCTTGCTTTAGATATGTGGGTTTCGAGAATCATGCTTCATCAATTAATAATCCTGATTAATGATCTATGCAACCAGTGGTCGGTGCCACTATTAAGCAACTATGGCAGGATGCCGTATGTTGTGTTGATGGTGGTGTGAGACCACTTTGTTTAAAAGCTTGTGTGCCAAGGCCGGGTGGTCTTTTAAGCGTGGGTAATCACCAAATTGGTTTGGCTTGGGCAAGAAGGCAGGAGGAGAAGTGGGTGCTTTGCACATGGGTTGTGGAAGTCTTGCCTGAGCACAATTAAGGACTTAACTTTGTGTCGGTGGATCTGGGTAATCCGCAACCGCAAGGTCATTTTATGGGGATGGCTCGGCCTAATAATTAGCAATGAGATGGCTTGGTGCTGTTGTGGTTGAGCAATTTTTATCACAACTGGCAAGAAAGGGGCATGAATCGTGGCTTTGCAACCCATCCGAAGTTTAAACCTTAGCTGGCGCTCCTAGCCAAATCAAAGCTTTAGAAGGCCTTGTCACGCTTTCTAGACCGCCACCTTCTAAGTGAGCAAGGGTCTTTCCGGAACCCGCCCCGCTAGAGAGATCGTGATTGTGGGTAAAGTTGTACACCTTGCAGAGCGTAAAATCTATTCGAATAGCCAAGTCCTTGGTTATGGATATCTCCTGAGAAGTGGTGCAAAGGGTAGCTTTTGAGAAAATTTGTGTTCCCCGGCACTTCGCGAGAGGCCGTGGGCTAGCCTCAAGAGACCTTGGCCGGCTTTAGAGGGTCATGGTCCGGCTTGAGATGTGGTCCAGGATGGGTTCGAGCTCTAGGGTTGGTGCCCTAGAGAGGTCTTGGGAGAGGTCCTAGTGTGGGTGCAACTGCATTCTCCCCGAGTGGTTTGGATGTGAGTTGGTGCTCACTCCTTTCTTTGCAAACAAAAGTATTTATGTATTATTATTGTAATTCGCCGCTTTCAATCTATTATGTTATTCATCACAAACTTTGCTTTGTGCAATCGACCATACAGCCCCCATTGGTAAGCCAATTGCATGAATATTAATTGCATAATGTTTCCCTATGATTTGCCGAGTACATTCAAAGTACTCATGGCTTCAAGCCCCGTGTCAAAGCAAAGGTATGAAGATGACCAAGTGCAAGGAAGCTCGGACCTCTTTGAAGAGGATTTCTTTGATGATCCTCGCTGCTTAGGACGCCCTCCACTGACAAACTGTGGGCTTGCTGGGTGGGCATCTATGTGTTTTGGTGTTTCAATGCTTTGTGAGGACCCCGGTTATCTCCGTAAGATCGAGACTAAGCATGGTCTTAAGGACATAACTCTAGGGCTCAAGTAAATGGATTCCAACTTAACTCAATCCAAGTGAAAGGCTTAACTATAAACTAGAGCCCCGACGATCATGAGCGCCGCTTCCCTCATGAAAGCACTACATGATTGTCGGTTCTCCAACGAGTCAAGCACTACACTTAGTGAGTTAAATAGGAAGTTACTTAACAGCGAGTATGCAATCATATTGGCTCCCAAGATCAGCGACCAATATGCTCATACTCTCATACAACGTTGCTCACAGCCATACAACAACATACATAGATAGTCCAAAAGACATACAACGTAATAGTTAAAGTTTACATTCATTACAAATGGCCGACCGGCCAAATTCAAATAAGAGTATTAAGTAGCAGTGGAAGCAAGTAAATAAACCAAAATATCCAGCATGGTATGCCCTATAACCCATCGGCAACCGATCGGGAGTTAAATGATAGCATTACTCATTAGCGCCGCCAAAATCGGCGCTAACAAGCTCAACGGGCTCATACATTTCTTCACCTGAAATTGTAGCAACCGGGTTGAGTACAAAGGTACTCGCAAGTCTTACACAAATAAAAATTAGTATGCTAGAGGTTATTACAAAGGATGGCTCATATTGGCTTAGTTTTGCGAGAAAAGACGCAACAATTTACAACCTACACATACTAGTTTTTCAAGTGCCATTTCAAAATCAGATTTGAAGTAGAAGTAAAGCATGTGAATAAGTAGTAAATTGAATAACAAATGAAACATCCAAATAACAAAGTGGCTGTCCACTTTGATACAACAACAAACATGAACATCCCATTCATGACGATACCAAGTTATACCATAATTTTAATTCCAAGTCTAACAATAAGCGTACCACAAACTCAAGCGATCGTCCATAACCATGACACGGCTATTCGAATAGATTTATACCCTGCAGGGTGTACTACTTTACCCACATGACTTGATTAGCCCGTAAGCCTCTAGATGCCTCCGAATATAGCATACTTCCTATGGTATGCCGGCCGGGTAAACCAAGACTTAACATTTTTCAGCAAGTTGATATCATTGAGTTGACTCGTCCATACACGACGTAATCCCGTTTAAGTGTAGGCTACTCACCTACAACTAAACGGGCACGCAAGTTGTGCCGGAAATGCCAACCCAATTAATAAAGTTTAAAGAGGGCTCACCCTCACAATAAAGAATTGCAATCGGCACCCTTATGGAACATATATGCGATGGAACACATATATGCCCTCACACCACCAGTCATCAACTCAACAATACCAACCCCTTACTTAACTAAGCAGTGCCCATACACCGCATGTGATAGCACGAGTTTTGCTTGAACCGTAGGTACCCAAAGTTCGGTCCTTAATTGTCCAGACAAGGCAACCACTTACCCAATTCTCGTGCACCAAGGCACCATCACTAACCATCACTTGTCCAGACCCAACAGCTCATTTAAAATGACAAAATTTAACTTATAAAACAGATACGAAGATCTGAAACAAAAGCATATAAAGATAGTTATGTTTATCCCATAATTGTCGGGTTATTCCCGACAATCAACCAACGGTTCTAGACTTGCATGGCTAAGAAAACCCGAACAACATATTTCAACCATTCTAACTTAAGCATGTGGTACTAGAATAATTCAAGTATAACCTCAATGAATTAGGAGATAACTAAACTACACATCACAAAAATAGCGACATTATCAAAAATAGCATGCAAGCAATTATCATTGCACTAACTTAATAAACGGGATCAAATATGATGCAAAAGAAAGTTCAAATGATGCTTGCCTTGTTGGTAACTCAGTTGCTCTTCTTCAGTAGCGTATAAGTCAATATCGATAGGCTCGGTATCTAGATAAATATAATATCGAATAAGCATCGAGAAATACCCAAAAATTCAAAATGCTCAAAAATGCATGATTTTTCTACAGTATCTAAATCATGATTTTAGATGAATTTAGGTGAAAGAATTATTTCATTTGGATTTAGCCTGTGAGAGTTATTACGATTTGAATTTTCAGTTTTCAATATGCTCTCTTTGAGTAATTTAATTATGAGGTCAAATTTTGTAGAGCAGTGGAGGGTATAAGGATTATATGGATAAATAGGAATATTATTACAAGACTAGAATAGTTGAGTTTACCTCATTTGGAATTTTTATGAATTAGTTATCCATTTTTAAAGTTATCACCTTTTTCTATTGTAAAAATAATAAGTTTATGGATCACTTTCCATAATAATACTCTCTGCTATAGAGACATGTTTGGAATCAATTTTAATATAAAGTTTATCAAAAATGAAAACAACCGAAGTGGTTTTATCCATTTTGGAGTTAAGATGAATTAGTTATACATTTTTGAAGTTACAAATATTTTATAGTGTACAAATAATTCGTTTTCAGATTTTCTAATTCATTCACCGCTTTTCTTATCGAGCTGTGCTAACCCCAGCTCGCCAAGGCTCTGCTTTGCGGCCCATCTCGCAGCTGGCGGGCGCGTGAGAAACACAGATAGGCTCGTGAGCCGCTGGATTTAAATCCAACGGCCACCAATCGCGACTTCGATGGGGTGGTCTGATCAGCCCATCAATCGTGACCGCTCATTGTACAACGCATGGCCTAGATTTGTGGTGCGTTCGAGCGGTCCAAACTGCCCAACAGATCGGGTCCATTGCTTTTACATCGAATGGTCCATAATGATTCAAGTGTAAGGATGGTTTAAATGCACCGCACGTGTTTAAAACTTGGGCCCATACGCCGCTTGCTCGCCGCTTACTTAACGTGTTGGTTTTCGTGACGTGGGTCCCGCATGTAAGTGATTCATTTGTTTTTTACGACAAAGACTTAATGCTAATGATCACCATTAACCGTTAACGATCTAGCTACGTTGTTGGTCCGAGAACGACAACGGATTTAGTCCCGCGGTGGTTTCGGCGACTTCATGGCGCTTACGCGCCACAGCGACGCGATCCGAGGACATGCACAAAAGCGCAATAGTATTGCGATCCGCTGAGAGCATTCACGCATCTCGAGCCGCCCCGAATGGCGCTAGCCGGCGCTGAGCGGCGGCGACTATATGGCAATTGCGCAAACAGCTAAGTGAAGCTCCGCAGCAACATACAAGCGGGTGCCAGGGTCCTAGAGACTAAAAGAAAGCTACCGAGCTAAGGAGGTGCTCGGGAAGCTTCTGGTAGGCCGAGTTACGCCGGCACCGGAGAAGACAAAGATGATGGCACGGCACAAGCAGGAGCTCAACCCGTGAACCAGAGGACAAATGAGTGGTCGAGACATGCTAAGGAACTAGCAAAGATGCTAAAAGAGCAAGGAATTGAGCTACGGCTCACCGGAACCAAGTGGGAGTTGAAGGGTTGGTCCTAGGTCCGAAAGCACAAATCCTTCGAATTAACGAAACCCTGACGTGCAACACCCAAATTAGTTGAGGGTTTTTATTAACAAGCGAAAGGCGCAAAGTGATGCGCTAGGTTTAGGACAATACCTCCGGACACAGAGAAACCACGGAGGTGTCCCGTGAGGCTTTCTCGAACGAGCCGAGAGCTCAAGATGCACCGAGCTACAAGCAACAATAGGAGGTCGCATGAGCAAAATGGACAAGGCATAGAGCATGGAATCGAGGGCTACCACGTGGAGGGAACCTACCGAGTAGGTAGCTCCAACCAGACTTCCCTCTCCTCGGTCAACAGAGGAGAAGTGAGTCAAATTGAATGGGCAGAGGGGTATTATCCCCGGGCGATGGACGAGAGGAGGCGGCGCAAGAGGAGAAGCAAAGCGATAGAGGTCGGGAGGCGGTGGATTGACGGCGTCGAAGAGCCATTCAGGCGCGCCGGAGAAGCCTGGCCGTGTGTGGCTAAGCTCTCCGCGAAAGTGACGGAGGTTGAAGACAAAAGTCGGCAGCGGGCCCGGCGTGGCAATGACTCATCGCGAAGGCGGGCAAGGTTTATGACTCGGTCTTGCCGTTGATTTCAGATGGGCAAGATAGATTAGAAAAGGGGCACTCAGTTCGTTATGAAGGGGTACGCGATATGGGCCGTGGATCTCCCATCGGACGGCTCACACGCGAAGCGCTCAGTTGGTTGGGTTGAGTCGTTACGCCGCGTCGGACTCGAGCCCGAGGAACAATGCAGGGTGGTTGGGTTAGGGTTTGACTGAGATTAAAATTGTCTTCTCCCCTTTGACCAAGGTGTTAAATCAAGAATAAATTTAGTAAAATCATGAAATAAATCATAGGAGTTCTGGGAAGGTCTAGTGCCCGTAAAAATTATTCAACACTACTGTTCATGATATAATGTGCATATAATAAATTCAAACTTAGTGTATGTCATTAAATGATGTTTGAATTTTCTCAAGGTTTAACCCGGTCCCAAAATTTGGGAAAAATTATATTAATTCATTATAACTACTATAGTATTTGAATAAATTATTTCCAGAGGATGTTCATAGGGTTTTGTTCCCGTTTTCTTTTGGAGTTGAATTACAAAGTGTAGGTTTAACACTTGGTAAAGATTTTCCTAGTGCAATAAATTATGCAAAAGTTTGAAAACATGATGCATGCTCATGAGATGCATAATAATTCTCTTTATTAAGTTGAGGATGTGACAGCTGCCAAAGTTCTTTTGTTGCGGTTTGTAAGCCTAAGTGGCAACCCTCTGTAAACAAGCTTGGACCATAAGATCTTGTTTAATACTAAGTTTAATTTGTCTGCTTTATCTTTTGTCTTGACCTTGTGGTTGTAGTTATACCGAAGTGATTCTGTGCGAGCTAGCATCGGTATCCTGGGACTAGCTCGGTGTGCATAGGGCCAAGACCCCCCCAGGAGATCTTGTGATTTTATGGGAGGTCCTCGTGGACCTCCTCTCGGACTTGTCAGGCGGTCCTTTTGGATCATGCAGATTATCAACGCCTGGGCGGTCTTCCGACCTCGAGCCGGCAAGGTTTGCTTAGCTGGTATTACCGCTCCTTCGTGCGGTAGTACCGATCGCAGCGAGGTACTATCGCTGCCCTTGACACAGAAGACGGTTGTAGTACTACAGTAGCTCTTCTTAAGTGTAGTACCCGGCCGTTAAAAAATTTGGTCTTCTCGACTCCCCGCATAACCTAAGAAGAGGTCCTCACACCAGTCAATCCCATTAGCTTCGCCTCGTCGAGAGCCACCCCGTGCTCACCTCCCCCAGCACCAACCACCACCGGACCCCCTCCACCATGGTCGAGCCACCGCCGCTTAGCACCACTCCACACGGCCGTCGTCACCCTTCCAGCCGCCACCCCCGCCACCACTCCACCACCTTACCAGCCTTCCCATTCTCGTGCTCGCGTCAGCTTCATTGCTGTTCTTGCCGGAGCAGCCACAAGACCACATATGCCACGTCGCAGGCGTGGTCTGGTGTGCAGACCAAAGATCGCTTCCCCATCATTAAGGCATTAATGATGTCTTAAGCCTAATGGCAGTCATTAAGTCTTAATGATGTCCTAACCCATCACCTGCTCTCACTTTTAGTGGGCCCCACGACATTAAACAAAACTTAACTTTCTCTCAGCGGCCAAGGCCCTAAGCACCATCTGCACTCAGGCGGCGCCTCGGCGCTTGGACCGGTCTATGCATCGTGTCAGGATTTCTCTTTTTCAATTCATTTAATCTTCGTTAATTCATATCTCCTCCGTTATAACTCCAAAAATTATGAAATAAATTTCTAAAAATTCATTAAATCAAGATCTTGCTAATGGCATAGAACTTGATTAATTTGGAGTTTATTTGTGTATTCTTGTGTATTTACTTGCCCTCTTTGTCAAGCAGCCTTTTTTCGTAAATTTGCCCGCTTAGGATTTGAAGACGCTTGAGATCCTCAAGTTGATCAAGACCAAGAGTATCACGATCACCTTGCCTTTAACCAAGGCGAGTCAATACTTTGATCATATTGCTCCTACATTTTATGCAAATTATATTCTTTTAAATTAACAAATTGCATGCTTTAATTTTTTAATCAAATGTATGTTAAAGCTTAAGGTAGTTAAACACCCACTTGATGTTTAATTAATTAATATGCCCTCCTTGATAACTTGAATCCATTATTCCTTTCTCACCTAGTAATTATATGGTAATACTAGTTATAGGGTGTACTTTGCTTACATGCTAGCCTTGCTTAAGTATCGGTATTAAATACCCCAAATCATCATGTCTTCAAACATAAAATGTTTTGGGTAGTAATTGGTGGTCCATTGACTAAAAGGTGTGAAAATAATTTGGTTTTACTCCTCAAAACCCTAATTGCTAGCTCTATCTGGGCGGATGGTGAGGCGGTGGGTGCTCGGGGAGCACAAGGATGGTTGGGTTGTGGAATGAACCGCCCAGATAACCCTAAGGACTTAATCTTTTCACGACCTCCCGTGTTAAACAAGTACAACCACAAGTCTGCAAAGTGCAACTTGGCTTAGTAAAGTTATCAAACCTTGAAAGTCATCTCATTGGGGGCGAAGATGTACAAGTGGCGGAGATACTCGCTTGAAAGGGACACCAAAAGGTGAAGTTACCGGTTGTGCTAGTCGTTAGGTTTGGCCACCAAGGCTAGTCGTTGTGGTGAACATCCTGCACAACATATGGGCGTAACCCGTATGGGTGAAATGACGTAGGGCTAGATATCTAGAAAGGTTACTATGATTTGCCGCCCAACTACATGACTACGGAATCATGTGGGGTAACGGTATGACTATCTCTTGTGAGTAAAGTGTACAACCTCTCGCAGAGTCTAAATCATTTTAAGCAGCCGCGCCTACGGTCAAAGGCGGACATGGGGATCATAACTTGAGTTAGTTCTATTTCAAAACTTTGTGGGTGGTATGAAAATGGTGGAAGGGCTCACCTAGCCTCGTGTTGATTTTCCCCAGTCTCGAGCTCGATTGGGTGTGGTCATGGAGGCGCCCAATTGAAAAGATGCATTGGTAGAGTTTCCGCCAGATGGAACATCTACTAAAATAATTATTGCACATTACTCTCTTTATCAAAATGCAATTTGTTAAAATGCTAAGTCATAGGATTTGTAATTATGATAATTGAAAAACTTGCTTTCACAGATAAAAGAACCGAGTCATCCTTGTTAAACCTTGCATGTATACTATTGCATTGTGTGTTGGCTCGCGAGCACGGTAGTAGTGCTCATTCTCGCTTCTCCCCCAAACCCTTCAGATAACAAAGGTGAAGGAGACTACGTTTTCTAGGAAGGACCAGAAGATGATGGACAAGGATATGACGAGGAGTAGAATAGTTCTGTAGTTTAGGTCTTGCCTGGGCCTAAGTAGACTCGCTGGTACCCACATACAACTGATATTATCCAGTCCTGGTTAATATCCGTCAGACATGAGTCACCCGATCGCTTTCGTGTGTGAGATGAGCCCTACCTCCCCTTTTGCTTCCGCTGTAGATATCGTCATCTTTCTGTAATGTAATCAGCTGGCCTTGTGCGGCCCATTTGTAAAACTCGACCCGATGAGGTCTATGTTACCCTGTGTTGTAATATATTTGTTTTGTTTCACGATTTGTATAGTTGATTCAGTAATGTACCTGTGAGTACTATCTACTGATCCAGGGAATAGCATAGTGTTTTCACAGAGGATTTGGATTCTCAGAATCCGGGTCCGACATATTGATAGTATTTGACATCACTTATAGACTTATAGTCCCTTAATTTTAGATCTGAGGCTCTGTGAAATACTGGCTCCGCCACTACTAGTGGTGGAGGAACACACCGAGGCAGTGGTGGTGTTTCATCATAGCGCTGTGTCACCGGCTCGCAGACTAGCAAGTTAGGGAAGCAGTGGCGTCTCCAGCCGGTCTTCTTCTTGGCGAGGACGAGGAGGCTCCCTTTGCTGTCGACGAGCTCCCAGGACTTGCTGTTGGGGAGGAAGTCGAGGTAGAAGTGGCGGCTGTCGACGGCGAGCCCCAGCGAGGATGGAAAAAGACAGGGTTGCCTCCGTCTCGTAGCGGGGGCTCGTGGTACTGATAATGGCCTGCAATGGGGGTGGGTGCTGACGATGGAGGCGACCAAGGAAGCTTGCGGGAAACAATGTGGCGCCACCGCCTGCACGTGGCCGCGGCGAGGACAATCCAGAGGGGCGAGGTGAGGTGGAGGATGAGCTCGAGGACCTTGTCGGGGACGTCGTACACCGTGGTCTGCCCTGACATGCACGTCGCCGCCTTGCTGTTCCGGTTCTCGCCACGTCTCTCTTTAGCCATGGGACTTGGATCTGCACCAAAAGCTTACTTCTTCTCTTAGGATGAGATGATTGGGAGGCGAGTGGCTAATACCTAGCTAATAATTTAGCAAGCATCTCGTGCTAATGGAGTGCACTGTGCTACTTAAGTATTGATTAAGTCTGCACATGGTGTTGTGAGGTGCCCTCCAAGTAACTGCTGAATTAGCATATTCAGCTAGTCAACACGGTTGGATCTGTATAGTACTTGTGTTCTACGTAAACTTAGGCTCATTATTTAGTTAGTCATGCCTAAAGTGTAATTAACTTGGGTCTCTAAACTTGTATGGCTGTTGGGCCCTTGTCAGGGTTTTGATTACCGGTTTTATTTTTTTAACGGGGTCACCGTTAGAACCGACTTTGGCAATTTTTGGAACCAAAATTTGTTTTTTTTAATCGGCTGAAAATCTATGAAAATGGGCCGAAATCGGTTCAAACTATCGGACAGATATCAGGAACATCAGAAAAGCATGCATACAAATTCAAAAGAAATCCTGAGACGTATGAAATTTCAGAAGCACGAAAGCATGAGGTTGCTAACCAGGAATAATAGCAATAACAAAGTTCATCAACCAAAAGTCCTTGTCCGGTCTGATTGGAAGCAACAAGCAATCCATCAATTGTTAGCTGCACCCGTACTTCCAACAAGCAATCTTCCAATCCCGGCGCCATCCTGGCCTCTTCCTCGCAGCCGTTCCTTGCAACTCCACCGTCTGAGCGCACCATGAGCTGGCCTCTTCCCCGCTGCTGTTCCCGGTGAGTTCGCCGTCGCCGCGCTCCATGCGCTGATTTGAGGAGGCGTGCTTTGGGAGGAGGAACTCGGGAGGGTCGCAGACCGCGTCTAGCTCGGCACGTCGCCCTCCATCCGTCGATTTGCGAGTTGGGGGTTAGGGGAAAACATTAGGGAGCAACTGGAAGAGGCGACGAAGAGCAGAGGAGCGGTACCCCCATATTGAGCCGCTAGAAATAGGCACACAAGTCGTAACCTCACAGGCCTCCCGTGTCGCTCTCCAGGGCGACACCTGGGGCGCCAGTTCCATCCGCCTGAGAACCCAACCGCCTTCCTACCACTCCTCGCCGTCGTCGCCGCCGTTGGCAATGGCGGCGGTGGCGGGACCCGCTCCCTCTCCCTTTCTGATCGTCTCCTTGGAGTAGCAAGTAGCAGCACCTTCATCCAGCAGCTGTCATCTTCCTTCGCCAGTCTTCCTTGTTGGATTCGGATTTTCGAAATCTCGAATCCTCTGTGAAAAATATTGTGTCATTCTCTAGATCAATAGATAGCATTCATGATACATTATCAATCATTTTATACATAACGAGACCTAACTATTTATTAATTTAACACAACAGAGTTTACATAAACCATATCGAGTCAAGTTTTACAATAAGAGCTTAACATACCAAATGATTACATCACAAAAGTAGCGAAACAACAGTGGAAGCAAAAAAGAGGAGCACATCTCTATTGTGCAAACGCTATGGAAACCAATGTACAACCGATATTATCCAAGGACTTGGGTAATATTGGTGGTACACGAGTATCGACTAAGTCAGCTAGACTGAGGTACGGTTAGAACAACTACGGACTATACTACTCTTCATTAGCACCTTGGCCTTCAACATCTGAATCCTCATAGTACGCATAATGTCCAAGATCTGTGGCTTCTAAGAGTTGGGGAAAAGAGCGAGAGTGAGCATAACTTCTGTGCTCGCGAGCCAACACACAGAATGCAATAATATATATGCAAAGCTTAAAAAGGATGGCTCAGGTTCTTTTATTTGCTAATGCAATGTTTACAATTATCATTATTAGTAATTCCTATTACCTAGCATTTTAACCAAATTGTATTTTATTAAAGAGAATAATTATGCAATATTAAATAACAAACAGAGGTTACCTCCACCTTATACTTAATTTGATTGTGGTTACCTCCACCAATTAATAACACTAGGTACGTCTACCCAGGAAAAAAAAATCCAAATTTAAGGTCCCAACGGCCCAATGAGTTTTCATCCCACCACAAAGGTTTTTGAAATAAAATTAACTCTAGTAAGTTTCCATGTCCGCCTTTGACCGTAGGCACGGCTGTTTAAACAGTTTATACTCTTCAGAGACTATATACTTTACCCACAAGAGATAATCGTCTTGATATGTATACACGTTGCCTTAGACATGTGAGTCAAGGGGAGATCATCACGAGGCCTTTACAATGCGTCCCTTAGTATTGGTTACACCCGCTAAGATTTCGTTTGAGAAGGGTTACACTCATATAGACCCGTCAACCTTTACCCAGACCCCCTCTTGCGCCCTCTTACGACTTTTGTCGTGCACCCTGACCCATAACCACAAAGGTTTGTCTTGCCATGGTCATCTACCGGTGCAATCCGTACTGATGAATACAAATTATTTAGCCAAGTCTACGTCATTATCGACTTATAGTTACACTGTTTTACAATGGGAGGTCATCACCGGATTAAGTCCTTAGGGTTATCTTGGCGATTTATTCCACATACCATCCACAATCCAAAATTCCTTGGGCTGCATTAGCACCTATCATCATACCATTCATCATACTATCCGTCCGTGATGTGGTATAGCAAGTTATTAGGGTTTTGAGAAGGAAAAACTTCATTATCTCACATACACCAGCCATTTAACCTCAATGACTGCCCAAATCCATTTTTGTGATTAAAAGATGATGGTTAGGCATTTAATGCCCCGGTACTTAAACAAGGCTAGTATGTCGCTTAAGTACAACCTATAGCTAGTATAGTGCCATATAATTACTAGGGTGACAATGATTAATGGATTCAATTATCAAAGGATGGTATAATAATTAATTAGTCATCAAATTGGTATTTTATCTATCTTAAGGTTTAACATACATTTGATAAAGAATTAAAGCATGTAATTTGCTATTTTAAAGGAATATAATTTGCATAAAAATATAGGCTCAGAATTATCAAATTATTGACTCGCTTGGGTTAAGAGCAAGAGAGTCTTGATAATCTTGAGCTTGATCAAGTTGGAGATCTCCCGCTTCTTCGAACTCTATTCGGGCAAATGTACCGGAAAAAGATCAAACAAGCAAAGAGAACAAATAAATACTAATAAAATAACAAATGAACTCCAAATTAAATAAGACCACCGCCATTAGCAAGATCTTGAATTTACAAATTTTAGAAACAAAATTTATAATTTTGGAGTTAAAATGAGGAGAACGGAGCTCCTAAATTCTTGCTTTTGAATTAAATCAAGAAAATCAAAAGGAGAGAGAAACCTTGACGGGGGACCCATCAGGCAAAGGATCGGCGATGGCACAAAGACATGGACCAAGGTCCACCAAAGATCGGTCCATGGGTCCATTGAAGTGGTACAATTCTTTGGGCCCACTTGGAAGGAGACAGAGAGAGAGAGAGAAGACCAAGAGCCATTGACATGGGGGCCACATGGTCATTAAGAGGAAGAGAGAGGCAAAGAGCTCAAGGCATAGGGGAACCAGGGGTGCACGGTAGCATCGCTTGCCGGGCAGCAAGGCGAGTAGCGGTCAGCAAGCGAGCGAAATGGGCCCCACAAGGGTGGTGGCCCCATGGGCGGCGGCGACGGTGCTGGAAATGGCCTAGAGCGGCGGCGGCAGCTCTTGTGGTGGCACGGGTGTGGAGATGCGCGGCGGCACCGGCGGCGGGGTGGCGCACTGGGGAAAGTAGGGCATGCATGGCTGCGCCGGGGGGTGAGGAAGGGGAGGGGTGCCTTGGGGGAGCTTGGGGGCGGGGCAGCGACAGTCGTGGGTGGAGAAGAGAGGGTGGCGGCAGCGGAGGTCCACGATGGCAGGGAGGAAGAGTGGAGGTGGGGGAGAGCTTCCTCGGCCCTCGGGACACGCGGTGACAGGGTCGCTCGGGGGAGAGGCTCACTGGAGGGCAGCTTAACGATGGTGGCGTGGTGGAAGCACACGGGAGCTGAGGGCACTTCTTCAGCTTGGTGCTCGGTGAAGGAGGAGAGGAATGGTGGGGGAGGAACAAAGGGGGATGCACTGAGGCTTCCTCTTATAGCCAAGGGAGAGGGAGGAGCCGTTGGGAGGTGCTGACGACCGGCTGAGCTGGTGGCATGGCACGGCGGGATGGGGCACGGGGATGGGCGGCTCTGGCGCAGCGACTTGGGGACTAAGGTAGGTGGCAGAGCGATCGGGAGGTAATAGGGCGACACGGGATGATGCGCGTGTGGCGTATGCAGCGTCTGGCGTGGTAAAGCAGATTGAGCGCTGCCATGGCGCTGCCCTAGGCATGCAGGCGCGTGGCTGCATGGCAGAGCGAGAAAGCAAGGCGGGTGAGGGCAAAGGGCAAGGGTGATGTGGCACGACGACCTGGAGGCATGGTGACGCGACGGCATGGCGAGAAGGTGGCCGATGTAGGCGCTGCTGAGCGCAGCAAGGCAAGAACGCCAAGATAGGTGCAGAGGGCAGCTGCATGCAAAGATGCTCTAGAGTGCGGACTGGCACCGGATGGCAAGGGTTGCTAGGCTTGACCAGGAAGGGCAGGAGGAAAGGAGGTGGGTCTGGCCGAGCCCATGGGAGAATCAAAGCCAAGCCCTAAGAGGGAAGGAAATTTGAAAACAAAATTTGAAATCGAGATTTGAAATGAGGATTGAAGTTTTGACTTAGAGCTTTTGAAAACAAATGCCAAACTAAAGATCTCGCTCATGGTGCGAAAAACGGACTATTACATTCCTCATCGTCCCTACCTCGATCCGGGGCGGATCTACTCATCTTCATCATCGCAGACTATTGATTTGTCGTCGCTGCTTGACTCGTCGGCCGATCCGGCGCTCGCCATCGAGTCATCATTTCTACCGCTTGTCCTAGGCATCGTCTTCTCCAAAGGAGACCTCTTCATCGTGGACGTGTCCTGTGCTCCCCATCGGATCCGGAGGGATCTGCTACTCTCGGTCTTGAATCCGAGCCGCCGAGCCATCCTCATCGTTGACCTCCCATGTCGCATCTTTGCCATCGAGCACGCCGTCCTCGAGCTCAAGATGAATCAAAGAGCCGAGGGCGATGCATCCCCATTTGTCATTCTCCCTTGCAAACCCGCATCAGCTTCACCGCCGCCGTCGAGTCCTTCTCACCACCGGATCCAGAGCCGCCCTCTCCAGATTCGTCGTCATCACACATCAACAATGCTTGAGCCACGGTTATGACTCCGCCGCCCCCCTTGTTGTTCGTTCGCCGATCGCTCTTGCAGAGAGCCCGACCAAGCCGAGTTGTTAAGGCGCTCGCTAGGGCCATTGTCCTCGTGGAGTACTAGGTTGATCGCTTGAAGAGGCCCAAAGAGTTGGGCGATCGCCGCTTGAGTCATTGTCTTGAGGTGAGGTTCGTGGACTTGCTCGCTATGGAGGCCTCGTGTTTAGCAGTTTGGTCTAGTTTTAAGAGCAAGGTGTCATCGCCGATTAGCCGTGTGCGAGGAGGAGTGGAGACGAGTCGATTTCTTATATCTACTGCTCACCGTCGTTGTTGAGTGGAGAGGCCACTTCTCGCCCACTTCATTCTCAAGTTGATTGCTGGTTGTCCTGCTAGTGTATAGTACTTACCATGGTTCTTCCGCCGTGGTGGAGCTATGGTTCATCTTGCCTCTGCTTCTATTCTTCACTATCAAGCTTTGTGAAACAAGGGTCCTCTCGTGATCTAGCTTGAAAATCAGTTAGAAGCTTTAGCGTGTTAGGTGGTGGGGTGTTGTCTTTCCTATATATGGTTGCGATGTGTGTTTTGTATGCGTGCGAGCTGGTCGGTGTTTGGCATGGTACTAGATGGTGTTTGCCCTAATTAGGTGTTCTAGATGGGTTTCCTTCTCTGCCTGCTGCAGAGTTTCCTTGTTAGGCCAATGTCTGAACCTTTTTTCTCATGCTTTATCAATATAATGGACAGTTCTCATGTGGTTCGTTTCGAAAAAGATATCGAGCCACCAGCCCCAATAGCATCGTGTGCCTACGCCTGAGCCGATATAGGCCGGGATTTAATTCAAATTGGCCCGAAATAATTTGTGAGTAAAATCAAGTCACCTTACTTAATCGGAAATTAGAGATAGCTGTGGCATCTCAGCTCACTCTAAGTTGTCATTTAAAATTTTCATCGATATGTGAAATTAACGAAAAATTGATCCATTCACGTTCTTGGCAGGATCGGAGAAACCAATCAAAGGCCAAACCATGAAAAACTCTCCCAATCCCGTTTCATTTGGGTCGCCAGTTCAGTCCGGGCCCTATTATGTTGGATGTCCCATGGTTTTGTTAGGTTTGAAGTGCGATCTTGAGATAAGATGACTATATACCCATAAATGCTAGTCTAAATCTCGTAAGTTCTTGCATAGGTGGAATACTGATGAAAAGTCCTAGATTTTAATAATAATAACAATAAAGAATATCACACCATGGTTAGGATCATCTTAAGGAGTCTATCTAGCTATGAGTATCTTGTTTTATATTGGGTTCTCTCGATGGATAACCGGATGAAAGTACTTGTTTCTGTTTTTTTTAAAAAAGAAAACTGGGCAAAAGTAATCCTTCGTAAATAAAAAGCACATGGATCGAAGATATCATAAGACAAACATACCGGTATGGAGAATTTTTTTTATTAATTAATCCTTTTTTTTTAATTTTATTTTAAAGTTAACCTCCAGCGAACTTTATTTCCAATTCTGACCCCTTTAGTCACGCCACCAACCGTAGCGTGACAAAACAATACTGTCACGCCAACCCGTATCTGGGCAAATATCTTGTCACGCCACGACTAGTGACGTGATAGTGTGGTGTGACCAAAAGTACTATTTTAGGGATTTATCCTATGACGTGACAATGTTGTTTTGTCACGCCATGAATGGTGGCGTGACAAAAGATGTCAGAATTGCAAATAAAGTTCGCCGGGAATTAACTTTAAAACAAAAATTAAAAAAAGATTAATCAATAAAAAAAGTTCCAGTATGGAAGACCATGCTACCCATAGTTTATTTATTTTTTATCTTCCATATGCATAGGTCACATGTAGAAATCTATGCTGATCTCAGGTCTAAGGATTATACACCATCATTACTTGAGACCAACTAACGACACATAGAATCATAACAATCTCAATAGTGTCTCAAGGTGGGTCAATCCAACCCCATATTCTCTAACATGTGTTCACAATATTGATTCAATATCCCTATATCCATGACCGGTGAAACATGGTCATCAATCAATACAATATGCTGGTCGATAGAGTCTATAGTGTTCCGACCATTGACATCCGACCAGGGATACATTTAGAACGACATCACATAAGTTAAGAGTTTCACCAACAAGTCACATGTTAATCTTCATAACCAATGATTTATTCAAGGAACAGGATAATACATTATCCAATATTACAAACATAATAAAATACAATCATCTCTATGATTGCCTCTGGGGCATATTTCCAACAGTCTCCCACTTGCACTAGAGTCAATCATTAAGGTATCTAATACCGTTAGCTTTTGTGTGCGCCTCATGCTTGGGCTGTGTGAGAGGTTTTCTCAATGGATCAGCAATATTTAAATCCGTATGAACTTTGTATATCTTAACATCTCCTCTATTCACTAACTCATGAATAAGATGATAATGCCTGAGTATATGTTTGGACTTCTGATGGAATCTAGGCTCCTTAGCCTGAGCAATGGCTCTATTGTTGTCGCAATAGAGATCCATTGGGCTTGAGGCACTCAAAACCACACCCAACTCAACAAGGAACTTCCTTATCCAAACACCTTCTTTCGCAGACTTGAAACCACAATGTACTCACCTCGTCAGAGAATCAAGAACCGCCTCTTGCTTGGAACTTTTCTAGCTCACCGCTTCTCCATTCAAAATGAATACAAAACCAGATTGTGAATGATAATCATCTTTGTCGGTTTGAAAGCTTGCATCGATGTAACTATTTAAAAGAGCTCTTCATCACCGCCATAAATTAGGAACACATCCTTAGTCCTTCTCAAGTACTTAAGGATGTTTTTCACAGCTGTCCAGTGACCTTCATCGGGATCAGCTTGGTATCTGCTCGTAACACTTAGAGCTTATGATACATCTAGTCGAGTACATATCATGACATACATGATAGATCCAACAGCCAAAGCATATGGAATATCACTCATTTTGTCTCGCTCATCAGTGGTCGTAGGACACTGATTCTTGCTAAGATTAATGCTATGTGCCATGGGCAAGAATCCTCTCTTGGAATCTTGCATGTTGAACCGATTCAACACTTTGTCTATGTACATATCCTGGCTTAATCCAATTAGCCTCTTAGATCTGTCTCTACAGATCCTTATTCCAAGATATATGCTGCATCTCCTAAATCTTTCATTGAAAAACAATTTCTTAATGAAGTTCTAATAGATTCAAGCATTGGAATGTCATTTCTGACTAGTAGTATGTCATCTACATACAAGATCAGAAACACAAGCTTGCTCCCACTAACCATTTTGTAAACACAAGATTCTTCTTCGTTCTTGATGAAGTCAAACCCTTTGACCACTTCATCAAAATTAATGTTCCAACTCCGAGATGCTTGCTTCAATTCATAGATGGATTTATTAAGCTTGCATACATTTCTAGCTTCTTTTGGATCGACAAAACCCTTAGGCTGTGTCATGTACACATCCTCACTTATGTTTCCATTAAGGAAAGCCGTTTTGACATCTATTTGCCATATCTCATAGTCGAAATATGTAGCAATAGCTAGAATGATCCGAATAGACTTAAGCATCGCGACAGGAGAGAAGGTTTTATCATAATCAACACCTTAAATTTGTTTGAAACCCTTCGCAACCAGTCGTGCCTTATGAATGTGAACATTTCCATCCATATCTATCTTTTTCTTAAAGATCCACTTGCACTCAATGGTCTTAATACCATCAGGTGCATCAACCAAGTTCCAAACTTGATTATCATGCATGGACTTTATTTTGGATCTCATGGCCTCATGCCATGACTTAGAGTCTGGGTCCAACATCGCTTCCGCATAAGTTTTAGGCTTATCATTATTCACCAATAATACATCATGCCCATACATTATAGGCAATTGACGTGGCCTTTTTGATCTACGTGGGGTTGATACCTCATCTACAGGTTCAACAACACTTTGTTCATCCTGTGGAGGTTCAGTGGGAGTTGAAACATTTTCATATGCTTCACGAATTTCTTCAAGTTGCAACTTGCTCCCATTGACTCCTTTGGAAAGAAACTCTTTCTCCAAGAAGACACCGTTACGGGCAACAAACATTTTGTTATCAACCTGATTATAAAACTAATATCCTTTAGTTTCCTTAGGATACCCCACAAAGAAGTACTTATCGGACTTGGGTGTGTGTTTGTCAGACGTCAAATGTTTAACATAGACATCACATCCCCAAATCTTTAGAAAAGACAAACTAGGACTCTTCCTACCTATATCTCATATGGTGTCTTATCTCTCGATTTAGATGGTACCCTATTCAAAGTGAAAGCAACAGCTCTAGAGCGTAACCCCGTAAATACAACAGTAGATCCGATTGGCTCATCATTGATCGAACCATGTCCAACAAGGTCTTATTACGCATTTGGGACATCCCATTCCATTGTGGAGTGCCCGGTGGTGTAAGTCAGGAACAATTCCACATTGTTTCAAATGATCACCAAACTCATGGCTCAAAACTCACCTCCACGATCGATCGTAAAAATTTGATTGTCTTACCAAGTTGATTCTCAGATCTTATTCCGAACTCCTTGAACTTTCAAAAAGATTCCGACTTGTACCTCATTAAGTAGATATATCCATATCTACTATAGTCGTCGGTGAAAGTAATGAAGTACTGAAAACCACCTCTAACTATCGTACTCATTGGTCCACACACATCAAGATATATGAGTGCCAACAGTTGGACGTCCTTTCACTCCGAGCCTAAAGGAAAGGTGTCTTGGTCATCTTTCCACTGTGCAAGATTTGCATGTTTCAAATGATTCCAAATCAAATGAGTTTAGAGTTCCATCATCATGAAGCTTTTTCATGTGTTTCTCACTTATGTGACCCAAACGACAATGCCAAATGAAAGTGGAATTCAACTCATTAGGCCAAGCCTCTTCGCATTAATGTTATAGATGGGTGCATCATTAAGATTTAAAATATACAACCTGCTCAAAATAGGAGCATAGCCATAAAACATTTCATTCAAAAATATAGAACAACCATTGTTCTCTATTATGAATTTATAACCTCTTCCATCAAACATGATGCGAGATGATGTTTTACTTATGGTCGAACATAATAACAATTATTTAGTTCCATAATAAATTTGAAGGCAAAAGTAATGGCAAAGTCCCGACGGCTAATGCATCAACTCTTGCTTTATTCCGCATAACGAAGATCCATTTCACCCTTGTAATTCTCCTACTCTTTGTTAGACTCAGATCGAATTGCAAATATGAGCAACCGATCCGGTATCAAATACCCATGAGTTAATGTAAGAGTCAACAAGAAAAATATCTATAACATTAATACGAAGTGGAGGGTTTATTTCCACCATTCTTTTCAGATCGACCTCAGATTTCTTGCGCCTTTTCCAATGGCCTGGTTCTTTGCAGTAAAAGCATTCATTCTCTTGAGTTGGGCCAGACTTAGTCTTGGGTTTAGGCTTGTTAGTTTGGATCTCATCCGAAACTATCTTGCCTTTACCTTTGACCCAAGTCTTAGCTTTCTTCTTGAAGCTCTTACTCTTTCTTTTGCACCATCATCACATGACAGTTGCTTTTCTTAATGTGTCCTCCGTAGTCTTAAGCATCATATGCGATTCGGTGAGATTCTTGTCTAAGCCATTCATATGGAAGTTCGTAATGAACCGCCCATAGCATGAAGGTAGCCAAGTAAGAATCAAATCATAGCCAACTCTTGGCTAAGTGGAAAACCAAGTTTTTCCAAGCTCTGTGTGTAACCAACCATTTTGATCACATGAGTGCTCACCGGACTACCCTCAGCTAGCTTACTCCCAAACAATTTTTTGAGATCTCATATCTCTCGGCCTACTTGAGTCTCAAACATGCCTTTGAGCGCCACGATCATATCGTAGGCCTCAATGTTCTCAAACTGCTTCTGAAGGTCTAAGTTTATTGCAGCAAGCATGAGACAGCTAACATCAAGGGATTCATCACATGCCTTTTTATAGATGGTTTTAAGAGCAAAGAAGAAGATTTTCAGAAGAACATCTCGAAATTGGTTCCTCTAGAACATGTTCCTTTTATCTTGCCTAAGAACAATTTTAGGTTATGGACCAATCCAGAAAATTTGTTCCATTCAGTTTTTCCTTATCAAGAATCGAACGTAATGCAAAACTGGATGTAGGTACAACAGTTGGTGCTATGATCTACAACATAGAATATGCAAAGCTAAGACATATGTTCAAGTAACTTCTATTAAACAATTTAATAAAGATACTCCCACTAAATACCATATCCTCTTATGACATTTTAGTGATTCAAGATTCATAATCATTTAATCTACTAGTGAGCTTTGGCATCACTGCTAGAAGACTAGTGAAAATGGTAAGCAACCTTTTGCTAATCATATCTTTATATGATTCTTGTTGTTGGGCAGCATCTCTATGCTCCGGCACCCAACCCTATGCCCCAAGGTCCATAACCGTTATGATGACCTTGTCAAGTTAAACCAATGGCACTCTGCGTGTAAGTGTCCGACACAAACTCATCTAGTCAGTAATATTAATGGTACTCGCTTTAGCAAGACCTACCATTAAAATATATAACTTTGGATGGTGCAACCAAATGGGAGGGCATCAATTTAACTTAATATTACGTGAGGGAATTTTACTTCTACCATGTTAAAAGTTTTTAAATAACATGCATAGAAATAAATAAACAGGAATATAAGGGCATTCACAGACAATCAAATTGCATTGTGATATAGTATGACCCTTCCACATGATGATCTCCATCGCCATGCATCCTGCTCGCTATGTCTCCAAGTGATCGACTCTCCAAGCACTCCCACTAAGTCATTACTCCTAATAGCACTAGTAATGAATCACAAGGAGTAAAGAAGCATCACAAGTCGACACACGTAGGTCGTTATACAAATATAGATGACCTTTGGTCTGCAATAAGCATGACACGCAGGTCATGAATATTACACATATACATGCATCTCATACATTATGGGTCATACTATTCACATCAAATCCTGCAAAAATAAGTTATGCATAGAATCCAATTCTATCGGACGACATGAGCACACACTACCTATAGCGCGCAGCATGAATACCCAGCACGGTAGTCCCGCTAGCCGGTTAGCGGGAGGGGTTCGAAGGGGCAGCGTCCCTCGCTGGTCGAGGGCAGCACTCTCGGAAACCTTTATTCGAGACATGAATCTTATTTACGTAACTGAGCCTTGGAAATCATCAGATTAATCACATTAACCCTATTCCAAACCACTCCGATCATTGCCTTGATACGACCACATACTGTGGCACACTCCGATGGCGGAATTCCCACCGGTAGGAGTGATATGCACTATGGTCGTAAACAAGCGCAATACACCATCTGGTCCTTTTAAGCTCATACCTCCTCGTAAACCCATCTACTACCACCGAAAAACCGATCGATCTTATCGACTAGGGCCTAGATCGTTTCTATCTCTATGAACCGATCTAGGTTACCAGACCCGACCAATAATACATCCAATCTACTACTCATCAAAAACTACGTAGGATGGCTCTGATACCACTGTTGGGTCACGGGTAGGCTACGATAGCAACAAATCAAAATTTTCTACCACGCAAACCTCGAAGCCAAGCAAGTAGATGATCATAGATCGTTACCACCGACCCAGAGAGCGTGTAAAGAAGGGTTGGAGCAACTGGTCCAACGAAGAGCGCGCTGATGTAGTGGTCGAGTCGATCGTCTCCTCCAAATGACCTCTGCAGTTCCTTGTGAAGATCACGGATCGTCCTCAAGTAACAAAGAACCGCAGAGTGCCACTACGGTATCCACACATCCAGGAATGAACAACCATGCGCTGGGTGTGCTAGCACCAAGTCACACTACAGAGCTATCCGAAGATGGCGGCTAGGGTTTTGTGGAACAACTCAACTCATGACTTCGTGTGTCTCATCTATCACGCTCACCACCCCCTCCCAATAGCCTCATGCATCTCCTTATATAGTGCTCATGACGGATCCTATCCGAACACATTTGACTTAATCGTATCCGCATCGGTTTGTTCCAACTCGTTAAGTGTGTGACCTCAGAGGTTCATGCGAATCGGTTATGACTCGAAACCCTTTCGATCACGAGTCGTTAGCGGTTCCTAGCAGACATAACGATTCCCCAATACACACAAATTATATCGGGCTAACCTTAGTGCAACATGATCTATGACTAGGTTCCCATCACTTACGCACCAGGTCCTATCTCTATACGACCAGTTTGTATTTGGTCACGACCAGCCAGAACTCCCCACGACAGATTTCGACCACTCTGCGGATTTTGTTCGACTAGTCTCGCAACCACCAGATTCCATAACGACCAAATCCAGAATCGATCGAACTAAGCAACCTACTGTATTCTCCCTTTGCCTCACGATGTCCGGGTTGAACTCGGTGAGATGTTGTGTCATCCATGGACTGCTCAATATTTTCGATCGAGTGTCGGATAACTTCACGTGGTCGAACACTTCAACCACTAGTGGCATGGCCATGCACTTTCTTTATCCGACCACAACGAGGGGCCCAGAGATATCTCTCCTGTTATGTTAGGAGGGACAAATCCCATATCCGACCAGTCACATTCCTCCGTATGTTTCATAGCATACCCGAAAGCTACTTTTATAATTACCTAGTTACGAGTAGCGATTGAAAACCCCTAAGAGTGCTATTACACATGTAGGAATCCATGCTGATCTCAGGTCTAAGGATTATACATCATCATTGCTTGAGACCAAGTAACGACACATAAAATCATAACAATCTCAATAGTGTCTCAAGGTGGGTCAATCCAACCCCATGTTCTCTAACATGTGTTCACATTATTGATTCGATATCCCTATATCCATGACCGGTGAAACATGGTCATCAATCAATACAATGTGCTGGTCGATAGAGTCAATAGTGTTCCAGCCATTGACATCCGACCAGGGATACATTTAGAACGACATTATATAAGTTAAGAGTTTCACCAATAAGTCACATACTTGTTAATCTTCATAACCAATGATTCATCCAAGGAACATGATAACACATTATCCAATATTACTTAACATAATGAAATACAATCATCTCTATGATTGCCTCTAGGCATATTTCCAACATTGGCAAGTTAATCAAACTTAAGCTTTGGTTAGTAGGCGAATAATAGTTCACGAAATTAAGCAAGACCAATCAAATGCAGACACTATTGGATGAATAAACGAGTTCCAATTAACCATCTAGAATATTTTAGTGTCTATTTTGACCTAAGGAATAAACCATCACGCTAAAGCAATGTTTTCTCATGGCAAGTGATCATGTAAGTGAATATATGAAGTGTTCCAAGTGCTAACCCTTCCCAAGCGAAGTGTCGCCAACGATCACCTAAAAACAACAATAGCGCAAGGGTGAGTCCACGACTCAGCAAGCACAATAGTAAACAATGAACAATGCTTAATCAGCAGTACATGAAATCATTATTAACATTAATTGTTCTCTTTTCTTTATTCTCATGCTCAATATTCAATTCTCTTTTTTTATTCACACACTCAATCATCAACTACCTTTCATTCCATACATCTCTACACTACATGTCCATATGTACTTCTTTTTATGATATCGGTATAGCATGAGTGTTCACCCATCGATGACACACTCTCAAGCCCGCCCTCCTCAAGGATCGAGGACCTCCTCCACTCTGTGGAGTTGTGATCAATATGATCACCTTCTCACATGCAATGATGCTTATGAATGCACAATTATTCATGGTTTCATCAACAATACCATTGTCCAACAATATCCTATCCAACAATAAGGAACAAATAATGACCATTAACATTACTAGCAATTGAATAAGTAAAAGCACAACAATTTAATGATAATAAATGGTAAAGCATACAGTGATCAACCAATGAGTATTGTCTACCATGCACTCGCCTCTTATCCTTGTGACGTTGGAAAGCGAAACAGCGGTAACGCACACGAGACCACCCTCCCTGGACAAACAATCCAAAACACATCTCAAAAATAATACATTACGACTCCTACACTTTATTCCAACTGTAATCGCATGCCTACGCCAAACCGATCTTTATTCCAACTGTAATCGCATGCCTACGCCAAACCGATCTTTTTACCCCGAAACAACCGGACACATTACCCGCTATCTCAGCACTAAAATTATCATAACTTCTGTTCTACTTGCCCAAAAATTATGTTCTTGAGCTCTCGAATGCTTAAAAATTATCTACACTTTTCATGTAGAGAAAATAAACTAATTATCTCATTTACTATTTTAATCTATAGTCTATCGAGATGCTGCCAAAAGACAACAACTCTCTAGTCAGCTAGCTTATAAAATTCATAACTCGAAAACTTTCCATCCGATCGACAAGATTAAATATTCTACGGAAAGCTAACAGAATTCTCTACAATTATCTAGTAGATTAAATCCTCAAATTACACCCTTACGGTATCCAAAATAATAATACAACAAAACAACAGACTAAACCAATTTACTAAACGATTTCTACCGACTAGAAACATGCTAATTCTTTCTTCTAATCTCGCTTTAAATCTCTAGATAAAATAAACAACAGAAGAAAAAACTTGATCTTTACCCCTGAAGACCGCGACGAAAAACACGGATTTTCCTGCGAGATTCCCCCCTCTCTTTCTCCTTTCCTCTTTCTTCTTCCTTCCTCCTCTCTTACCTTCTTGTTATCCTTGACAGCCCTCACGTGCAACTTTCTCTGTCTCCCTTGTACTGTTGAGACCACTATAAAGCCATGCAAAACATTCAGCATCTCTTTGCTAGTAGCTAGCAGCAGATCAAACAACACATGGATGGATGCATGCACGAACTGCTAGCAACGGAGGACACACGCAGATGCTACGTGTGATGCAACAAGGGCAGCGGCTGGCACATGGCGATGGTTGGACGAGCAAGCGAGCAGGTGGGGATGCGCGGGCAGCCGAATCAGCAGACGGCTTCACGCGGGCGGCTACACGCGGCTGGCGCACTAGCGCGCACTCACGCACTCGGGCAGGCGTCACGCGGCAAGCCGGCGGCTGCTGGCGTGTGGAGGCGGATGGCTGGCGGGGTCCTTCCACGCAGCAGGGCGTTCACGCGGCAGCAGTGATGCGCAGCGCTTCTCGCGCGGGTGATCGCAGGACGAAGCTGTGGCGGCGCACGAGTAGAATAAAATGAAAGTGGCCAGGGTTTTCTAGATCCACTAAGTTCTATGCCCCTCCTTTATCACAACACGAGATCCAATTTTTCAGTATCCTCTTTTGATTAATTACGCACTGGTCCTTGAGAAGATAATTGTTTTTTTTCTGAATATCCCTACTAATCCCTTTCGTTCTCTTTGTAAAGCGTTTCGGTGCATTACAAAGACACGAACAACAAACACCGACGAGAGAGAGCGCACGCAAAGGAAAAAAAAGAAGCTAAAGAAGAAAACAACCGTCGTACTTATACACATACTTGCCACATATTTTGTGATCTGATTGAAAAATTAAGCACATTTGAAGACGAAACAAGGCATTACAATCAACAAATACAAATGTGAGAACACAGTCCAAGCCGCCCTCTTCTACAACGCACTTTACAAGCGTGCAAGGCAGGTGGCCATGGCAGCTCACATGGATAAGCCACACTCGCGTACCTGTTCGTCGTGTGCTTGCATTCCGCCACCTCCATGGTCTCAAGGTCGACGGAGAACAGCCATGTCTCCTCCGCCGGAGCGACGGTGATGGACCTCACGCCTGCCGTAGCAATCCTCACAGTGCCGCCAAAATACTCATCCTTGTACCCTGCCAGCCCACAGGCAGCCTCCATTAGCCGAAGGCTCTTCAGAAGCACCCACTCGCTGGCGCTGTTGCCGTACAGCGCTGCCACAAAGACCCGGAGGTTGTTTCCCTCCAAGCAAACAACACGCACATTACCGTAACCGCTGTCATCGATGACTCGCAAGTCCAACCCTCGGATGTGGTCCGGCAGGTGGAGGACGGCGAACTCGGCACTCCACTCGTGCAAAACTAGCAGCACGGAGTTGTCGTCTTTGATGCCCCAGAAGAGAGAGCCTTTGACACGGCCCAGAAAATGCACGGGGTCCGTACCATGGAGGCGGACGCCACGCTTGGGCGTCAGCCCCCGCGCGACGTACCAACCAGGCCGCGACCGCGACTCCCAGTGGCGCCTCCGGTTCAAGTCGAACACACAGGCCCTGACGGTGCCGACGTCGTCAGATACCCCCGTGTATCGTTCGTAGAGCAAACAGATCACCCTGAACCTTGACATGGTGACGGGGATGCGCGGATACATGGTAGCGATGTTCTCGTTGCCGTGGAGGTATATGCCAAGGCAGTGGTGGTACTTCATCTGTTCCATACGAGGGATCAGTTTGTAGCACCGTGTGACGGGCTCGCAGACTAGGAGATCGCGGAAGCAGTGGCGTCTCCACCCGGTCCTCCTCTTGGCGAGGAGGAGGAGGCTGCCGAGGCTGTCGACGAGCTCCCATGCCCTGCTCCCGCCACCGCCAGGGACGAAGTCGAGGGAGAAGTGGCGGCTGTCGACGGCAAGCTTCGGTGAGGAGGGAATGAAGACGGGGCTGCGGCCATCAACCGGGGATGCGTGGTAGTGGTAGTGGCCCGCAAGAGGAGCTGGGTGCCGGCAGTGGAGGCCAGCGAGGAAGGTTGTGTCGGCAACAATGCGGCGCCACCGCTTGCATGTTGCCGCGGCGTGGACGAGCCAGAGAGGCGAGGTGAGATGGAGGAGGATGAGCTCGAGGAGCCGGTTGGGGATGTCGTGTAGCGTCGTCGGGCCGGCCAGTGATTCCTTCCTCACCAGTGCCTGCTTCTTCTTGCTCCTGCAATCTTTCTCCTTGGTCATGGCTGATGGGCAGCACTACCAGTAGTGTTGTAGCTTCCTTACTCTGATGATGAGATGGCTTGGCGACTACTAATTTATTAGCTTCTCATGCTAATGGTGCTGTATATAATATTGAGCTTGAGTACGTCTAGCACATGCTGGCGTGGTGTGCCCTCCAAGTAGCGCTGCTGAATTAGTATATTTAGCTAGTCAAGACGATTTGGTGCGGAGGTTAAGGGCTTGTTTGCTTCATTACCTGGATGAGTTTGCCTGGTGCCAATAGCAGCCTGGAGTCCACCTCAACGTTGTTTGCTTCACTTCCTGAGCGATGCTTCCTGTCAGGCCAGGTAACAGCCCCCAGTCACTGAAAATGAGCGCCTGGAGCTCCATGCCTGCCAGGCAGCTCCATGTCTCCATCCACACCGTTGAATCTTCGATCCGTCGGTCTATTTTTCATTCACTATTTTCAGGCACAGGCTTCCAACCAAACAACTCATCTTCAGATTTGCCTAGTCAGGCAAAAATCATCTACTTTCCAGGATACCTCCAGGCACCAATTTTTTCCAGGCATAGAACCCAGGTCTCAATCCAAACAAGCCCTAAGTGCCAGTGCACGAGTGGAGAAGGAAGGTCCGTTCGCTAGGCAGTAGGCACCCATGAGAGCTTAAGTTTCAAGCGAAGGAATTTAGCACAAAGCTTACACTTTTTTTTTTGAAACAGGAATAAAACCAGTTTTTATAGAAAGCTAATTATCCAAGATACAACCAACAACATTAACCAACTGGGGACACCAGCTAACCAAGCAGTCTCCAACTTGAGCAAAAACAACACACGCCAGCCACCAAACCCCACAGGAATTCCATCATACAGGATAGCAAAAAGAAGCAAAGAACTAGCTAATCATCCTGCATCCACATCCCAAAATCTGGTAATCCATCCTTCAAGCTTCCTCAGCACATCTTTTAGTCCTTGATGATCCTCCTTTCTGATTACCACCCTCCAACGCTATAAGCATGATAGAAATTTGAGTATAACTTCCGATGACCGCTAGGAAAGATCTTTCAATCGCCATCTTATTTCTGTTTTTCCAGAGGCCCGTGCCAAAGCTGCAAAATTAAATAAGTAGATATTGTAATTATTAACACCCCGCATGTCTAACCAATTAAGATGGAAATTTGCAAGAGAATATGGACATCTCCTCCAACCAAAAGCTTCCATGCAACAAGACCAAGCAAACTTAGCAAGAACGCAATGAAAAAGCACATGATTCGCATCCTCCAGCACCGCACATAGGATGCAGTTCACATCCCCCTTCCAATTTCTAGCTCTAAGCTGATTAGCTGTCTGAATTCTATTATAATATGTTTGCCATAAGAAGATTTTAACTTTGAGCAGAATCTTACTGGACCAAAGCTTTTTCATCCTAATATCAACAATCCCACCAAATGTTAGACTTCGATACAGAGACTTCACAGAAAAATGTCCTCTACTATCCAAACACCACAACATATTATCCATCTCTTCATTTAGATCCACCCCATCGAGCCGATCCTTAAGAATACCCCATTGTCTTTCTTCTTCCTTCCCAAAATTCCTAACAAAATGAATACACCAGGTTCCTTGAACCACACAGTTAGAAACTTTTAATGGTTTTATCAAAACAAATACTATATAACCTAGAAAAACTGATCTTAAGGGGACAATCATCAATCCAGGTATCATGCCAAAAGGAGATAATTCTCCTATTTCCCACCTGAAAGGAAACCCCCGTTAAACAAAGGTTGAACCTGTGTAAAGATCTCCAAAATTGAGAACTTCTAGTAGAACAGAGTATCCGAAATCCCCATCGAAAATACTTAGCCTTTAATATCCTAAACCAGATTTCATCCTTAGCTTTATTTATCTTCCAAAACCATTTGTAGAGAATACATTTATTCAGCAAACTAGTATTAAGCACACCAAGACCACCAAAATCCTTAGGTCTACACACAGATTCCCACTTAACCATATGATATCTGAAACGATCACTTGCCCCTCTCTAGAAAAACTTTGATCTAATAGAATCCATCTTATGCTGAACTTCCTTATTCAAATAGTAAAACCCTATAGTATAAATCGGTTGACTGCTAAGGCAGCTATTAGTAAGGACCAGTCTACCCCCTGAAGACAACAAATTGTTCTTCTAGCTATCAAGCCTCCTCTTCATTTTATCAATCACTTTACCTGCTGCTCTATTACCCAAATTCCTATTACCAATATTGATGCCCAGATAGGTAAGAGGTAGCTCTCCAACTTGCAATTGAAGTTATTAGAAACTTTAATAGCCTCCACAGTATACACCCCCAAGACAAAAACCTCACTTTTGTGATAGTTGATTTTGAGGCCCCGACATCCATTCAAAGCAATACGTAAGAAACTTAAGATTCCTACTCTTCCTCGCAATCAATCATCAAGACAATATCATCTGCATACTAAAGTAAAGTGACCCCTCCTAGAATCAAGTGAGAAATCACTCCTTTAATCAGTCCTTTCTCTTGAGCTTTCACTACAATCTCAGCCAAAACATCAGCAGCCACATCAAATAATAAAGGGGATAAAGGATCTCCTGTCTTAAGCCTCTATGAGTAGTAAAGTAAGGACCAGACTTTCCCATTAATATTAATACTTATTTTGCCACCCATAATGGAGCTCATCACCCAATCAATCCACTTTCTAGAAAAACCTTTTCCTTCCATAACACTTTCTAAAAAAACCCCATTGGATCTTATCATCAGCTTTCTCAAAGTCCAATTTAAGAATGACTCCCTTCCTCTTAGAAACTCTCAGCTCATGCAAAATCTCATGAAGAGAAACCACCCTATCCAAAATATTTCTATTTTTAATGAAAGCAGTTTGACTTTTATGAATAATCTTGTCACCAATCTTACTGCCAGGAGCTTGGTTATAATCTTGAAACTCACATTAATCAGGCAAATAGGTCTGAAATGATTAATGGAAGCTGCATCTTTGATTTTGGGAATCAAGGTAATCACCCCAAAATTTAACATCTTTAAGTCCAGATCCCCTTTAAAGAAATCTGTGATCATATCCATAAAAACCTTCTTCAGAATCTCCCAGAAAATTTTGTAAAACAGAGTAGGAAATCTATCAGGTCCAGGTGCAGAATCATTTGGCAGATCTTTAATAATAGTCAAAACCTCTTGTTCAGAGAAAGGTTGAATAAGACTGATATTATCTTCCTCAGAAACCATATATCTTTCCTTCCAAAAATCGGAACTCAACTGCACAATCAGATTGGTATCCTGACCAAAAAGAGCCTTATAATAACTATAGATATGATCCCTAATGCTATCCTCTGAAGTTAAATACTCATCCCCATTTTCCAGACTAAAAATCAAATTCTTTCTCCTCCTTCCATTGGCACAAGTATGAAAAAACCTAGTATTATCTTCCCTACACTTACAAAAGGAATCATGTGAAGGCAAAAGCACTTCTCTTAAAATAAGCTTATAGGGGGAATTATTTTACCAGCTTGCCCATTATGCCCCTAGGATGTGGCAAATGACAAGGCTAGGCAGAGCCATTTGTTGAAAGGACTGTACTCTGGACTACAAGTTGGATTAGTCACCCACATACACATACCCTGAACTCCAAGAGTTGGTCAACAAAGCCCTTGTTCTTGAGGACAAGCAAAAGGAGCTTGATGATAACTGCAAGCGCATAATGATCCAACAAGGAGGTTAGCACCATCAGAGAGTAAGGACTGCACCTCAATAGTTCACTTGCTACTCCGCACACACTTCTTTTTGGACCCCTGTTCCCACACCTCCTCTTGCTAATAAGAATTTCCGAAGCTCTACCCCCGTTAATGTTTCACAGAGTAACAGTACGTCTGTCAGACTTTGTTAGAACTGCCAAGAACTAGGGCACTTCGCCATCAACTACTCCTAGAAGAAAGCCATCACACCTGTTCGTTTCAACCATGGCACCACTCCTGCCCAAGCGCTAGGAACAGGAAACAACTGTGTGATGCCCCAAACTACGGTCAAGCCGGAGAAGCACCACAGTCCGTGGTCAGAGAAATTGTACCCCATCTATGGGTAACTTGACTCCCAAACAACCCACCTTAGACCTTAGTTCGAACCAGTGATCGAACTAATAGACTATGCTTTAAGAACATAGTTTCTAGTTTATTCTTGCTTGCAATACTTCAAGAAACAAACTAATGCAAAGTTCTAGAATCAAATAGAATAGTGGTAGATACTTACACTACTACAGAAAAGGTTTCACAGATGGTTCAAAAACATCATCACGCATTTTGTTTCGGAGCCATCGAGTTTATGGGTCGATGATGACATGAGATCATCATGGATGGTTTTCTAACTGCTCAGGATGCATGCTATCCTGCACGGTTATTAACTCGTAACCGTTTGTGATAGATGACTATCATGCATTTGCTCATGTTTAGAACCATCTCGTGATATATATTATCTATAAAGTCTCCAAGCAAAGGGTCGCTTGTGCCTTTAAAACGGCGCTATATATATATATATATATATATATATATATATATATATATATATATATATATATATATATATATATATATATATATATATTGTTCAGAGTCCGCAGACCACTTTCGGAGGTCGTGAGGAGAATGAGATAGCAGCCACGGGCAACCTAATCGAGCCTGCAAGTTCAAGAAGCATGGCCGCCAGGAGAGCGTGTGGATATACAATTACCTGGATGTCGTCGATAGGTAATTGGACTTGTCATCAAGGAATGGTTGGTTGTCGATACATGAAGTTTATTCCTAGTCGGATACACAGTATTCGATGGGAAGTGGCTTCATGTATCGACGAACCAACCATTTCATGTGTATATGTGTGTGTGTGTGTTGTGTGAAGCCGCTTTTAAAGGCACAAGCCGCCACTATTTGGAGACTTTATAGAGAAGAGATCAGAATAGAATGGTAGGACGTATACGTACCTAGGATCGCAAGAGAGGAGAACTTGACCAGCATGAACACGGTTACACAGACAAAGGTGAAATGAATGGCGAGAGACAAGTGGAGAGGTGTTGTAGTAGTTTTTGACTCATTTGGTCTAGTTTTCGAATAGAATACACACCAATTAATAAATAATTTGTATGTTAATTGCAGCTTTACAAATTAGCCTAACCTTTACAAATCTGAAAAGTTAATTGCGACCAAGCCCCATTCAACCACATCCCATGTAAGCCAACCAAGCACAAAGAACCGGCATCAATAACTGTAACATCCCAAATGTATAATTAGGGTTTGTTCAAGTATAATTATATGTGTAGAAATTAAAACTTTTTCTCACACCTTGAAAACCCCTAAACACTCATGTGATTCTTGTCCAAGAGTTGTGTAGTCCAAAAACACAAAGCTCTTGTTGACCAAAAGTCAAACTCATTTTCCAATTCTCTAAATCTTGTGCCAAAAATTTGGAAATATTTTTCCTTGGTCCTAAAGTTGATGTGGGACCCCTCTGAAAAACATCATGAGTTATAAAACTTGTTTGATAAATTTTGGAGGTAAAACAAATCCTTGAACAACCTTCATGAATTTCCTGAGAAAAATGCATTGCATAATAACCTTTGGAAATTTTATGCAAGGTTAATCTCATGGTCAGCAAGCTCCAGTTAAAATTTCGTGAATTTTGGAGTTCATTTGCTATCTCAAATAATTCTGCTAAGTTTCAGCTGTTAAAATTGAATTCAAAAGCTTACACTTGCTCCTTGGGCTAGCCACTTTGCAAAGTCGGGTCCAGCCCAACCATGTCAGACTTCACAGACCTCCTTCTCCACCTTGAGTAGGTCGCACTGCTGGATTTACATCCAACCGCCACGACCTCCTCATGATCAACACCGCAAAGACCTCTCACCTCATCAGGTCATAGCCGCTGGATCAAAGATCCACGGTCATGACCTCCTCGTGTTAAACCTCAAAACCTCCACGGGTCATCAAACCACTAGACATCCCACCTTGTTGAGGTCGAGCCTTGGATCCAAGATCCATGGCCATGACCTCCCTCACCGTTAAACTAAGCAAACCTCCCCTCAAAATATCCAAATAAGACAAGACCTCCCCTATCTCGTGTTGTGCACCGTTGATTAAAATCCACGGTCACGACCTCCTACTTGTCTTATGCGCATCGAGACCTCACAAGCGCGCGTGAGGTCGTTGCTTAGATCTAAATCTAATGGCCATGACCTCCCTTGTGTGTTGCGCAGCTCAAGACCTCCCTTTGGTTGTGCGCCTGGATTTAAATCCAAAGGCCATGACCTCCCCGCTTTTCTCTAAGTCACACGCAGCTATGTCCTCCCTCAGTCCGAAAGCCCTTGGATGTAAATCCAAGGCTAGGACCTCTAACCCTTTATCCTTCACAAGATTCACGTTATGGAAATCGGAGGGCCACGACCTCCCTTTCCAAATCGTGGTGAGACCTCCTCCCACTACTTAAAAACATAACAGTTCAAACTTAAAATCGAGGGCAGGACCTCCCCATCCACGTAATCCAACGGTGGATGTGAGGTCCCTGTTCTTCCTACCTTGGAGCTGCCGTCGAGCCATGGCAAGCAAAAGTCGAGCCTTGTCACATCCAACGGCTCTGTGCTCGGGGCATAAAATGCATGTTAGTGCTTTTCGCCTCTAGCCCATGCCCCGCCCTGACCTACTGTCCCATCCATCTTGTCCAACTCCATGGACCTTTGTGGACTTCCCTGGGCTAAGCTCACCATGAGCTTAACCCGTGGTCCAGACCTCTTTTGCCCTAGCTATAAAACCCCCCACTGTTGCCCTTGGCTTCTTTTACACACCATTGAGCTTGGCCTTGCTTGTGCTTGGCTGAGCATCCCCTCCACTGACCTCCCCATTTGGCCGCCATTGTTGAGAAGCTTGGAGCCCTTGGTGAAGGCTTGCTCCAGTGGCTCCCTCTCAACCTCTAGCTCATTTTAAGCTCCCCCAAAATCCCCTGAGTTGAACCTAACTCATTGTTAGGTTGACCTTTTCAGGAGGGGCTAGTGGAGCTTGAAGCTTGGAGTTGGAGCTTGGTCTTGAGCGTGAGCTTCCCATCTTCTCTAACTCAAAGCCATCACCATCCTCGACCTCCCAAGCACCTTCAGACCTCCGTGTACTTCCGATAGTCCTTAGCGGCTGGCACCCGTGTATGAGGTTGCGGAGCTTTTATTTGGGCACACGCTTGAATGGATGTCGCGAGCTTTATTTCGCATTTTGGATTTTGCCGTGTGCTTGCTCTTCGTTGTCCTCTCCGGCCGCCGGCGCTCAAGCCGTCCGCTGCTAGAGAAGGAGGTCCATTGGGTGCGCATGGTTGCGGACCCAACGATACCATTGATGTCGCCATGTAGGTCTCAGACGGCGATGACCATATCTTTGAGCTCGTGTCTTTGTTTGACAAAAACGGCCAGCACTGTTGTCGCTTTTAGGACAAAGATCCACGCGCTTAATGTGCCAATCATTTGCTCAACCTCTAATCATTAGCATGTCTTTAATCCTCCGTGTTATGATTTAAGACCTCCTGGCGGACCTCTTTGTGTCTCGCAAGCATTAATCCTTTTGTCCGAGCATCGCGTGCGTGCAGCAGAGCACGTGGTCACGAGCTACGGGACGCCCATGACCTCCTTGAGGAGATCTCAAACGCCCAGGACCTCCTCCGTCGCGATCTTGACCGCTAAGACCTCCTTGTGGGAGATCTTAGCGCTGAGGTCCTCCCTGTTGATCTCCACCGTGTAGGACCTCCCGAGGTCCTCTTAACCTTGTGGACCTCCTCGGGTAATCTTAGCCGCCTGCACCTCCCAGTGGAAATCGAACCGCTTAGGACCTCCCTTTGTTAGATCTTGGCTGCTCAGACCACCCAAGTGGATCTGAACCGCCCAGGACCTCTTTGTTGTTGTCTTGACCCTTAGGACCTCCCGAGGTCATCTCACTGCTCATGACCTCCCTGTAGATCTTGACCGTCAAGGTCCTCCTCGACGATCCGAACCATCAAAGTCCTCCTTGAACATCTCGACCGCCCAGACCTCTCGTGAGGTCTCGGACGATGTAGATCTTCCTGGGAGATCTTGACAGTTTAGATCTTCCTTGGAAGATCTCCACCGTTGAGGACCTCCCGCGTGATCTGAACCACTTAGGTTCTCCCGGGACTTTAGGGTTTTAGAAATTCCGAGTGAACTGCTAAATTGTGAACTGAAAAAGGTATGAACTTCAAAATATCATAACTAATTCATTTTAAATCCAAATGAGGTCATTCAAATTGTGTTAGCTTTGTATTGAACTTGACTTTAATCCAAAAATGATTGTAAGTTGAGTTCAGCTCTAGAGCACAGTTTTGCCATTAGATTTTAAAACTCACTTTAAATATACACTCAAATTAATGCTTAACTTGTAAAATACATAACTAATGCTCTGTAGATTATTTTTGAGTGAGACCAACTTTGTTGGTTTCCTCTATTAATGAACTCGCTGTGAAAATTTGTTTTGAGCATGTTGCTATTATAAAAATGAGGACTTGTGCATTATAATTTTGTTCAAGTTCTTGTTTTTGAAAAATTGTAGAAAGTGCATAATAGCTCCAAATGAGGTGAACTCAATTGTTTTATTCATCTCATGAGGTGCTGGTTTTACCGTAAAAATCTCAGTATCACCACCATTCTAGAAAATGTTGCCTCATAATTAAATTAGGAATAGTGCAGTTTGGTGTTTTTAGGGGCTGAGCAGAATTGATTTCATCATATCTTTTGCATTGAGAATCCAAATCAATTGGTTCTTGTTGCTAAATTCATGATAAATCATTGTCTTGCTGCTGTAAAATTTTCATAGCATTGGAGAAGTTTCGCTGTTGAGTCTTTTTGGTCTTTCGTCGTTCTTATCGGTTCTTTATCGCTTTTTAAGTTAGGTTTCGACATTTGTGGTAATCCCGAGAGTGACCTCTGCCACAACTTGAGCAACAACAAGGCAAGCAGTTTGATCATATCCCTCTAATGTCCCATTACTTTAAAGGTTAATATATTGTTTTACTTCTATGTATGCATGCTACTTTGTGTTAAATGTCGCTAGTAATCCTATAGTTGCATAATCTGTAGGAGTTGTTTATCCTCTACTACCAATGAGCCTAGGTTATTTGTCTGTGGTTTGAGCTCGTTGGATGAGCTCTTATCACTTAGTAGTTGCGTTTTCTCTTTTGTAGACATGCTTAGTAGCTTGTTAGTAATGGGCGATCATCGACTTAGTCGATGGTCTTGATCACTCAAACTGATTATTACTCCTATATGTCCAGCACTTGTGCTTTGATTAATTGTAAAATCAAAAACTGAAAATGAAAGATTGATTTAGACTTGGGCATATTGGATGGATGGTGCGATTTTTGGAATGTGGTGGTATGCCCAGGTCCCTAAGGCCGAGAGTTACTTGGTCACTAAGCCAAGCGCTTTGCATGCTAACCACACTGAGGGATATGGGACCTCTCTTGGCTAAGTACTTTGGGAGGTGTTAATTATGAAATTTGGTCGGTGGGTATGTTTTAACAAAATGTGTGTGTGTGGTGTTGGGAGGAGCATTAGCGGCACAGGTTAGGTGCACTAATGTGTCCTTATCCCGTGGGTTGCGGCTCGTAATTAGCATCATCCATTGGAAATGTCTCAGTGGGACTTAGTAGTCTTGCAAGCATACCAAAGGTAGTGTGCTTAAAGGAAAGGCTGATGCGGCGTGTGGGTACATTGGTACACCCCTCGCAGGTTAAAACTATTCGAATAGCCTCGTCCTAGGTTATGGACATGCTTGGTAAGGTCGTTCAAGAACTAGTCTCAACCATTTAATTAAAACTTGACGGGTTGGTATGAATGGATGTTCATGCTATTGTTGTGGTGACTTGGGTTAGTCACTTCGAGTTGATCTTGTTGTTGTTACTATGTTACTATCTCGTTGTTATTTCAACAATTAAAATGCTTTGCCAAATTGCCTTCAATCTATTATGTTATTGCAAATGAAACTTGCTTTATGCTAAATTGAGTCCAAAGCCTCATCCACTTAAATAAAGCTTGCATGTAGCTATTTATAGTTCTGTTATCTCACATGTAAGTCTTGCGAGTACTTTATGTACTCATCCTGCATAATAGTTGTGGCATTTTTTTGTGTCTTTTGTTGCAGAGGAAGAAGGTGAGCTTCAAGAGCCTCACTTTGCGCTTATGTGTTGCGGCTTCTTGACGACTAGCTTGGCGGTCCCATTCGGATGCCTAGGGGTTAAAACTGCTTGATTGGCTTTTGTGTTATAGCCATCTTTATGGCACTTTTGCTTCATTGTGTATTCTTAGTAGTACTTGTTGTTATTTGGCGAAGGCCCTCTTTTGTAATAACCTATCCTTATTAATATTAACCGGTTTTGTTGCTTATGTACTATGTGTTGTATGGAATTGATACATTCTTTTGTTGTGATTATGTATGTATGCATTGCAGGGAGTATACATCTCTCAGGCCAGGTTTATTTGGTTGATAATACTAGGGTCAATTGGATGACTAAGTATTATGAGCTTAATAATCGGTGCTCTAATAACCCTCATTATCCATTAGAAACATTAGCAAAATCCACCATTTTTTCCCCATTCATTTTTGTCAATCTGAACCAACATATATGAACTAAGCAAGATGCAGAATGCACATACACCAATAGCCCTCGGTTTACATCACCGAGCAAGGGATTATTAATATGAACTAATTATCAACTCAATTTCAGCATAAGACTATTAACATCATTACATCACGAGCAAGGGTACTATTAATATGAACTAATTATCAATTCAATGTCGTTATAAGACTAATAACATCATCCGAGGCGGTTTGAGGAGCCATCGAGTTTATGGAGTCGATGATGACATGAGATCATCATGGATGGTTTGAGCTATGCATGATGCATGCTATCTGACGGTTATTAACTTCAGAGCCGTTTGTGATAGAATAACTATAAAGTCTCCAAAGCAATAGCTACTTGTGCCTTTAAAACTGGCTTCATATATATATATATATATATATATATATATATATATATATATATATATATATATATATATATATATATATATATATATATATATATATATATATATATATATATATATTGCCAGTGTCGCATGACCACTTTAGGTGAAGTGAGGGAGAATGAGATAGCGACCACGAGCAACTAATCGATTTTACCAAGTTCAAAAGCATAGTAGCCCGAGGCGTGTGGATATACAATTACGGATGTCGTCGATAGGTAATTGGACTTGTCATCAAGGAATGGTTGGTTCAGCGTACATGAAGCCTCTTCTAGTCGGATCGTGGGTACTCCCAGGCGGGAGAGTAACTTCATGTATCGACAACAACTTTATTCAATGACCAATGTGTGTGTGTGTTGTGTGAAGCCGGTTTAAAGGCACAATGACCACTATTTGGAGACTTTATAGAAGAGATCGGAGAATAGAATGGTAGGGCGTATATCATTACCTAGGATGTAAGAGAGGAGAACTTGATCGGCATGAACACGGTTACATAGACAAAGGTGAAATGAATGGCCGAGAGACAAGTGGAGAGGTGTTGTAGTAGTTTTGACTCATTTGGTCTAGTTTTGAATAGAATACACACCAATTAATAAATAATTTGTATGTTAATTGCAGCTTTACAAATTAGCCTAACCTTTACAAATCTGAAAAGTTAATTGCAGCCAAGCCCCATTAAGACCACATCCCATGTAAGCCAACCAAGCACAAAGAAGCAGGCATCAATAACCCTCATTATCCATTAGAGAGCATTAACCAAACCCACCATTTTGCCCTATTCATTTTTGTCATCCGAACCAACGGTATGAACTAAGCAAGATGCACAGAATACACATACACGCAATAGCCCTCGGTTTACATCCACCAGAGCAAGGGATTATTAATATGAACTAATTATCAACTCAATTTCAGCATAAGACTATTAACATCATTACATCACGAGCAAAAGGGTACTATTAATATGAACTAATTATCAATTCAATGTCCATTTAAGACTATTAACATCATCACGAGCGGTTTGAGGATATAAGGTTTATGGGTCGATGATGACATGAGATCATCATGGATGGTTTTGAGCTGTCCGTGATGCATGCTATCCTGTGGCGGTTATTAACTCGAGCTAGTTTGTGATAGAATATTTCTATAAAATCTCCAACGTTATTTAGCTTGTGCCTTTAAAAGCATAAACTATATATATATATATATATATATATATATATATATATATATATATATATATATATATATATATATATATATATATATATATATATATATAATATTGTTAAGTAGTCATAGCCACTTTAGGAGTGTGGGAGAGAATGAGATAGCGACCACGGGCAGCCTAATCGAGCTTTGCAAGTTCAAGAAGCATAGCCGCCCGAGGAGGCGTGTGGATATACAATTACAGGATGTGCGTCGATGGGTAAGTGGACTTTGTCATCAAGGAATGGTTGGTTCGATACATGAAGCCTCTTCCTGGTAGGATCGTGGTACTCCCAGGGGGAAGTGGCTTCGTGTCGACAACTGTTTCATTTCTATGACAATGTGTGTGTGTGTGTTGTGTGAAGCAGGTTTAAAGGCACAAGCGACCACTATTTGGAGACTTTATAGAGAAGAGTCGGGAATAGAATGGTGGGGCGTATGCGATGCCTAGGATGTATAGAGAGGAGAACTTGACCCGGCATGAACTGCAGGTTACCCGCAGACAAAGGTGAAATGAATGGCGAAGACAAGTGGAGAGGTGTTGTAGTAGTTTTGACTCATTTGGTCTAGTTTTTGAATAGAATACCACACCAATTAATAAATAATTTGTATGTTAATTGCAGCTTTACAAATTAGCCTAACTTTACAAATCTAAGAAAAGTTAATTTGAATTAAGCCCATTAAAGACCACATCCCATATAAGCCAACCAAGCACAAAACTAAGGCATCAATAACCCTCGGTATCCATTAGAGCATTAACCAAACCCACCATTTTGCCCTATTCATTTTTGTCAATCTGAACCAACGGTATGAACTAAGCAAGATGCCGCAGAATGCACATACACCAATAGCCCTCGGTTTACATCCGAGCAAGGGATTATTAATATGAACTAATTATCAACTCAATTTCAGCATAAGACTATTAACATCATTACATCATGAGCAAGGGTACTATTAATATGAACTAATTATCAATTCAATGTCGACATAAGACTATTAATATCATCACCAGGCGGCCCGGGAGCCGGTGAAGTTTATGGGTCGATGATGACATGAGATCATCATGGATGGTTTTGAACGTGTCTGTGATGCATGCTATCACTGTACGGTTATTAACTTCGAAGCTGTTTGTGATAGATGACTATAAAGTCTCCAAGCAAAGGGTCGCTTGTGCCTTTAAAACCGACTTCATATATATATATATATATATATATATATATATATATATATATATATATATATATATATATATATATATATATATATATATATATATATATATATATTGTTCGTAGTCCATGACCACTTTCGGGTCGGAGGAGAATGAGATAGCGACCATGGCAACCTAATCGAGCACACGCAAGTTCAAGAAGCATGGCCCAGAGAGGCGTGTGGATATACAATTACACGGATGTCGTCGATAGGTAATTGGACTTGTCATCAAGGAATGGTTGGTTCGATACATGAAGCCTCTTCCTAGTCGGATCGTGGGTATCTCCGACCGGGAAGTGGCTTCATGTATCGAACCAACCATTTGTCGGTGTGTGTGTGTGTGTGTGTTGTGTGAAGCCGTTTTAAAGGCACAAGCAGCCACTATTTGGAGACTTTATAGAGAAGAGATCGGGAATAGAATGGTAGGGCGTATCGTGCCTAGGATGCATAGAGAGGAGAACTTGACCGGCATGAACACGGCAGGTTACACAGACAAAGGTGAAATGAATGGCGAGAGACAAGTGGAGAGGTGTTGTAGTAGTTTTTGACTCATTTGGTCTAGTTTTCGAATAGAATACACACCAATTAATAAATAATTTGTATGTTAATTGCAGCTTTACAAATTAGCCTAACCTTTACAAATCTGAAAAGTTAATTGCGCCAAGCCCCATTCGAACCACATCCCATGTAAGCCAACCAAGCACAAAGAACCGGCATCAATAACCCTCAGTATCCATTAGAGAGCATTAACCAAACCCACCATTTTGCCCTATTCATTTTTTGTCAATCTGAACCAACAGTATGAACTAAGCAAGATGCATGAATACACATACACCAATAGCCCTCGGTTTATCACGAGCAAAGGATTATTAATATGAACTAATTATCAACTCAATTTCAGCATAAGACTATTAACATCATTACATCACAGAGCAAGGGTACTATTAATATGAACTAATTATCAATTCAATGTCAGCATAAGACTATTAACATCATCACAGACGGTTTCGGGAGCCATCTGAGTTTATGGGTCAGTGATGACATGAGATCATCATGGATGGTTTTCGAACTGTCCGTGATGCATGCTATCACAGACGGTTATTAACTCAGAACCGTTTGTGATAGATGACTATAAAGTCTCCAAGCGTTGGTCAGCTTGTGCCTTTAAAACCGGCTTCATATATATATATATATATATATATATAATATATAGTTCGTAGTCATGACCACTTTCTGGGGGTCGTGAGGAGAATGAGATAGCAATACACGGGCAACCTAATCGAGCACGCAAGTTCAAGAAGCATAGCCGCCCAGAGGCGTGTGGATATACAATTACACGGATGTAAATCGATGGGTAAGTGGACTTGTCATCAAGGAATGGTTGGTTCAGCGATACATGAAGCCTCTTCCTAGTCGGATATGTAGATATCTGCATTTGGGAAGTGGCTTCATGTATCAGCAACCAACCATTTGTGTGTGTGTGTGTGTGTGTGTGTGTTGTGTGAAGCCAGTTTTAAAGGCACAAGCAGCCACTATTTGGAGACTTTATAGAGAAGAGATCAGGAATAGAATGGTAGGACGTATACGTACCTAGGATCGCAAGAGAGGAGAACTTGACCAGCATGAACACGGTTACACAGACAAAGGTGAAATGAATGGCGAGAGACAAGTGGAGAGGTGTTGTAGTAGTTTTTGACTCATTTGGTCTAGTTTTCGAATAGAATACACACCAATTAATAAATAATTTGTATGTTAATTGCAGCTTTACAAATTAGCCTAACCTTTACAAATCTGAAAAGTTAATTGCAGCCAAGCCCCATTCGAACCACATCCCATGTAAGCCAACCAAGCACAAAGAACCGGCATCAATAACCCTCAGTATCCATTAGAGAGCATTAACCGAACCCACCATTTTGCCCTATTCATTTTTTGTCAATCTGAACCAACAGTATGAACTAAGCAAGATGCACAGAATGCACATACACCAATAGCCCTCAGTTTACATCACAGAGCAAGGGGATTATTAATATGAACTAATTATCAACTCAATTTCAGTATAAGACTATTAACATCATTACATCACAGAGCAAGGGTACTATTAATATGAACTAATTATCAATTCAATGTCAAACATAAGACTATTAACATCATTAGCGGTTCGTGACAAGAAGACAAGAAGACCAAGGGTGTCCAAACCCACCACACCGATAGTAGCCCTCGGCATCCATCGCATGAGCACTAGCCATTTTCATCACAAAGCGGGGGTAGAGAGCAGAGAGGGAGTAAGGGAGGTGATACCTCGATGCAGTGCAACCCTGACCTGACCCCACCACCAAAGACAACCCTCATCCATCTCCTTCACCTTGCATAAATCACACAAACATCGAGGACACAACTTAAGGCTCAAGCATAAAAATCAAACTCAACAAAAGACATTTAGCTAACAGAGAGGAGAATAGAGGAGGATGGGGAAAGCAAAGCCGGGGGCCGGGGCCGAGCGAGGAGGTCGAGTAGGCGCGGGCCACCTTTGGAGAACCAAGCCGAGGATGTGGGCGGGCGTGGAGAGCGGTGGCAAGCGTGGGCGACACGCGGGCCAAGCCCGGTGGCTTGGGTGGCGTCACCGTGGTTGTGGCATGATTTAACCTTGCACAAGACACTCTATCGTGCGAGTGTCTTGTGCGGTGAAGCATGGTGTCACAACCGTGACAGGAGGGAAGAAGGCGGCGTTGACGAGGTGGGGGAAGGGAACATACTCTACGAGTAAGTCTTATTTGGAGAGTGGCAGAGTTAGGGCGTGGGCAAACCCTAGTGGCCAAGCTCCTACTAATAAATAGACTTATCACAGACAGTTCTATTATGGAACCATCGGTGATAGTTATCACTGAGCGATCGCATAATAGAACCATCGTGATATGTCCCATTTCACAGATGGTTCTATTATGGAACCATCGTGATATGATTATTCTCAAGTTCTATGTTTTGAGCATATTATTATGTATATACACTTACATGACATGAAGGAATTACATGTTTATATGTCAATTTTGTCATTTAAATATCAATGAAAATTTGCTTTAACTATATATGATACATATCATAGATGGGATATATATAATTAATTAATTTGTTCCACTAATTAAACCGTCTACGATATATATATATATATATATATATATATATATATATATATATATATATATAATATAGTAACTTCACCTCCAAACTAGATTTTTTCCATTTTGGAATTTTCATATGGCCAAGCAAGTGGCGCTACCGCTTCTTACAAAGATTAAAAAGTAGAAAACTAAATAAACAAAGTTTTTCTAGTGGGGCAGGTAGGCTGCTATCTTCGTCTTCAAAACTTCGTTGGCGGCGGTGGCATCGGACGGTTCGTGATCGAACAAATCCTGAAATGGTGTCCACCCGCTGACGTGCTCGTTTAAGTGTATCCCGAAGGCCATCGGACTGTTGAATCAAGAAGAATTGAGCCCATATGCTCTCTTCCCTTGCTTGAGGGGTCTCGGCTTTGGTCGACTCTGGTTGCAGTTGCCTCTATTAAGCAGTCAAGTGACGTAAGCCTCTGCAGAGGCGCATTAAGCGTTATTGTGGAGACCACATTGATGCCTTGATAAGCTTCGTTGGAAGTGGAGATCACCGGAAGACACGGTGGAGGAGGATGTCAAGACGGCGGAAGGTGGCCGTCACCTACTCTAGCAAATCCTCGAACAAAGGAGTGAAAAGCTGTTGAAACAACGTTCTTCCACGGCATCCACCCAATGCGGCGGAGAGTGCTGCGTGCAGTGCGGACGGCCGTGTAGGCCATCAATGCTGCGATAAGAAACGAAGAGGAGCCATTTCGCTTTTTTAGAAGTAGTAGAGTTATATGTGGGGATGATCATCTTCGATGGAGGATGATCCTTTATAAAACAAGGAATAAATTCAGAGCGTGAGATTTAAGAGCGATCGAGCCAAAGCGGCATTGATGCGATGAAGAGACACATCGCGACGAAGAAACTCATCGGGCGACGAAGAAACTCAATGGGGAGCTGTAGCGATATTATCACAGACGATTATAATTAAAAACCGTCTGTGAAGTCTGTAATTATCACAGACGGTTCGTGTTTAGAACCGTCTATGATACTTCATAGACGGTTTTCATTGTGAACCGTCTGTGATATTACCTCTTCACAGACGGTTTTTAGCGTAGCCAGTAACACAGACGGTTTTCAATATGAACCGTCTCTAATTGCACGTAATACAGACGGTTTTGGTCAACCGTTTGTGATGAGATGTCCAATATTAGCCTTTTTGTAGTAGTGTTAGTTGACCAAGAACTTACCCAGTACAATGTCTGGTGCTCCTTCGGGAGTGACGTGATTGACACGACATTTGACCATGGACTATGGTTCTCCTCCGACTTGATCGGCAGTCTGGGGTGTCACACGGTTGTTTCATGTTGCTGGCATCTAGGCGGGAGTGGTGCCAAGGTTGAAACGAACTGGGCTGATGAATTTCTTCTTGAGGTAGTTGTTTGTGACTAGGCTGATAGGTGGTACCACCCTCACGCTTATAATTTGTGCTCTACCTCCTCTCACAACCGATGCGGGACTATCCCAACAAATCTCTCCATCACGCATCATGTATGCTCCCCGATAACCGTGGTCCCCTCATACATCGGGTGTTCACCCTGGAACCCATGGGGCCTTAAGGAGATTTGTACTGGAATACCTCCGATCCGGATGCTAGCTCCTTATGTCTTTAAGAATTGAGATGCATGGTACAAAGGAGGACGTGGACACAGGTTCTTGAGTTTTTAGGGGTTGTTAAATTTGCAGGCTAGCAAATCTCTCACCAATGTTTGGAAGGGCATGCTTGCATGACGTGTCATATGGTGGTTTGTGGCATTAAATGCATGTTTGATTATCAAGCTTCAAATGACCATATATCATAAACCGGGTATCCGATTTATAATGAGAAAAATCACAATATACCACTAGATAACTACATGATTCACAATATGTCACTCATTGTGAAGCTGACATGTGGACCTAGTGTCCATATGTTATTGAGATACCAGTGTCATATTGTGAAGATCCGAAAGTTATTTCAGTGGTATATATAGCAAATTGCCCCATTTATAATTTGTTCAACAAATCAAGACCCATATTGGCTATATTTTGACTGCAAATGTCAGTGCTATGTGGACCCACATGTCATAGTCACAACTCACAATATAGAGAATTTTGGCTATCTATTCAAAGCATAAAACCAAGCGCTCACCTAATTATTTTTGCCAAATATTTGGCAAGTACTATGGTTGCAATCCAAACACTTCTACGTTACCAACATTTTAGTCATACCCTTGTTTTGATAGTGCCAAATTTTGATAGGGTTTGCATATGTCATGAACAACCCCTTAGTACCGAAGTCGTGATATATGCCTTCAATCGGTGGCGAATCCAGGATGAAAATAGAGAGGGAGCTCTACTGTTGAGACTATAGCACAATGTAAACGTACCAAAGCTACATCTACCGGTCTTTTGTGATTGGAATGTTAAATTCATACATAAATAGAAAGAGAACAAATTGAAAAAATGTACAATACAATAAATTTAGTACCTCGCTAATGGATAATTTTGCCTCCAAATGTGTATAAATATGTGAGTACCGATCTGTAGATAAGATATATCAAATTTAGTGATACAATATTAAATTGTGACTATTCATAAGCATTAAAAATGAAATGAAAACATACCACTAAGGCACTAAATTTGATTACAACGCAATTTCACTATACGAGTTTTCATGTCTTGAAAGCTTTGAATGATTCTTTTATTATCAAGGCTTCTAAATATCTCTCGCTTAGGGTTACTGCTAGTTGCATTATTTGAGAAATATTTGTGCAAAGTTTGTTTCTCTATTTTTGTAAATATAAGAAAAATTAAACAATACTCAATCAACCACTAATTAAACAAATTAGCTAATCGGCTAATGGCTACTGTCAATTAAACAACAATTTGCATCAATTCATCAATCACAAATTAAACAACAACCACCAATTAAACATTGGCATCAACAATCAATTCATCAATCTAACTATCTAAGTCTACCTACATTTGCATCAATAATCAATTCATCAATCTAAGTCTACCTACATTTGCAACAGACAAAAAAAATTAGGGATCTGGGATTGAGAAACAAATTCATTACTCATTGCCTCACTAGTCACTAGTCACTTCATTCAAATTCAATTCACCGAGAGTCTAAGACTAAGTAAATGAGTCACTGCGTCTGTCCATAACGCCTATTCGACCTCAATTTCTTTCACTACTTCTCAGTTCTCTTCTCAAGTCGCCACTGCTTGAGTCGAGCGGCCAAGCCCGAGTCAAGTCAACGTGATGCGTGTGCCGATGATGCCAAGACCAGGCGCGACCACCCATCATGACCCCTCGTGGCCTCGGCCTCACCTCCGCTTAGTCGTGCCCTCTTCAGCCTCCCCTCCGCACCGAGCGGCCGAGTCGCCGAGATGCCGACTGGCACCGCCTGTTCGCCTCCCCCCAGGCTTGTTGGGTTGCCGGCCGCTGACCGCCTCCTCCTCCGCCAGTTGCCAGAATCGCCGACCGCCAACGCCAGTGAGTCTCTCCTCTCTCGATTCTCCAATCTGGGCATCGTGTGTGTCGGTGTGGCTGAGAAACCTTATCTATTCTAGACTTCTAGTGTTCTTATTTGGGCAGTTGGGCCTTAAGGCTTAAGCCATCGTTTGACTCTGCCGATTGGGCCTTAACGCCACATGCTTTCTTCAACCTCTGGCTTTCTTCAATGCCTCAATAGTTCAACCTCATCGCCATAGCCTAACGCCACCGCTTGGGTGCTTTCAATTCTCGAGCCTCAGACCTCAGTGGGTACTAGGGGTATGGTGGTGGGAGGAGGGGGTGCTCGAGCACCCATAAGCACCCACGGTGGATTCGCCCCTGCCTTCGATTCTCTAATTGTTGTCCGCGAGCTTCCAAGACTTGCGGCCGCAAGGGACTAAGGGAGGAAGTCAACTCTAGGCGAAGCGAAGGTTGTGCCTCTAAAAAGCAGGAACCTACTCCGGTGTCCAAACTGGTAGGGTTTTCCTTTAAACTGAACAGGTGGAGATAATGTGGAAGGAGGGTAGACTTTGAAGTACAAAAGAAGCTTGAAACATGCATGGAACTTAAGATGGTAAAGTAGCAAGGGCATGCACAGTGGTATAGACAATCTAGCTTTTTATAGCAACTCTCCATATCGACTTTAGACAAAGACTAAAGATGCTCATACAATAGGTTGTAGTGATACTGATGGCACTCTGTGATTGCAGACAACACACAATCTTTTAATGCTTTTCTTGGTTACGATGCTACTGATCACTCTGAGATTGTAAACGACATATTTTTTTGAACAAGGATAAACCCAGCTTTTATAAAAAGCTAATCAACATATTACAGTCAATGTCATAACCGAAAGCAAGACAAAAGCTGGGGACACCAGCTGCATTAGACAAACTAGGGAAAGCTAGAAACTGAAACACTCCCCAACATCAGACCAAATATCCAAAAAATGATTCATCAGAGAAACCTTTGGAAGCAATTCTCACAGAAAACAACATAACTACACCCAGCAAAATACATCAGCCAAACTAAATTTGACTTGAAGTACACCATCCAAGCTAAATTTGACTTGAAGTGCAAAAGATCTTCATCCAGTCCCCCAAGCGCTTTAGAAGATGCTCAAGCTTTCGCCGGTCAATGGTTGTAATAAGGGGAAGCCATCTCTGCAAGCAAGATATGAGTTTGAACATGACTTCAATTGGAAATTTAGGGAAAATCCTTTCAATGGCCCCTTTGTTCCTAATATTCCAAAGAGTCCAGGCAAGAGCTGCAAAACTGATAAGACCAAAGTTATAGTCAGAGCACCCACATTATCGAGCCACCCTAAATGCGGTCATCAATAGAATCTGAATTATATCCCAAAGAAAAGCTTCTTTGATACAACACCAAGCAAATCTTGCCAAAACACAACGAAAAAGCACATGATCAGAATCCTCAATGACACCACACAGAACACAATTAACATCACCCTTCCAACCTCTTAAACTCATTTTGCTTAGGTTTCAAATCTGATCCCGATAAACCCCGCCATAGAAAATTTTTAACTTTCAAAGGAATTTTGCTCCTCCAAAGTCTCTGTAACTTCCAGCTAGTCAACCCCCCAAAAGAAATATGACTATATAAATACTTGACCGAAAAATGCCCAGAAGAATGTAAACACCAATTCAAATTATCACTTCTCTCTATTAACGCCACTTTATTCAACAGACTTTTCATGCCATCCCACTGAAGAATTTCCTCACTCCCAAAGCTTCTGGTAAATTGAATATTCCAAACCCTATCTAACCAGCAGTCAGCAACAACAATCTTAGGATCCTCACAAATCCTAAAGAGTTTATCAAATCTGATTTTCAAAGGACAATAGTCAATCCACACATCTTCCCAAAAAGAGATAGACATGCCATCTCCTAAAATGTGACTCACCCCCTACTTGAACAAATGTTTCACTTTATGCATGTTATTCCAGAACTGAGACCCTTTATTGAACTTAGACACTTGTAAACAACATATTTCTCTCTCTTTATTCTCTTTCATCCACATCAGCTTAAATCCTACGTGGCAGAGGCTATAGACAGTTGATGTAAGCCCATTGTACATGACCTAAGGCACGCCGGAGACTTGAACTGCATATTTGTTGAATTAATGCATCTTACCGCATGCTCAACTTCTCGATGCCTCCCAAGCCTATAATCCATTTACTACATCCGAGGAAAATTTAGATACGTGGTGTTCTTCGCCATGCAATTGCAACTCTCATTTATATATGTTGAGATTTGAGCTGTTCCTCTCCTAATGCCCTGTGATATATACTTCTTTTAGGGGCAAGGGTTATTGTTGTGTGGGCAATTAATCACCCCTCGAACATGATCTTTGTGGTGGCCTATTGTCTATTGTAAGGCCTATGGGTATTTTTAATAGTGCCACTTCAACTGTCTCTAAAGTTACCATATAAGTTTTACGGTGATGTGGAGGAGAGTAAAAGAGGAGAGAGAATGAGATCGTCCTCTCATGAAGCAATGGATGCATCACGCGAAATAAGGCACTAGCAACGAAGCTTTTTGCTATTGGAGTGCAGTTGTCGTTTATTCACGTGAAACAAGACACTTTATTTATGTAAAGCTTAAATGTTTGTGAGGCTTTAAAGAGACAGTGTATTAGAATAGTTGTCTCTAAAATTGTCTCCAGATGACATGAAAGGTGTTAGAGACAACCTAAATGACAAACTATTGAACATGCCCTTACAACTCTGTTTCAATGCTCTAAACAGTAAGACGGTGTATTTTTACACACGCACACACATACCACACGCACAAACACGAGTGCTCCCTCTGAGCACACACATAGACAGACAGAGGCTGGGGATAAATCCGCAACCTCACAAAATTCATACTGAACTGCATCCGCACATGCATAATAGGTGATCGGTATTTAAACCCTGGTGGGTGGAGTCGTACACACACAGCTCCACCACCCTACCAAGAGGTGGTTCCTTAGCACATGTTACACGTCATTGAAATCAAGTGCTTGTGCATAGTTGATGCAAATAGATTATCTTTAACTAATGTTTCTGTTATTTCATGTTTAATACTTGATAAAAATAGTGAACATGATATTAGCAAGGCTGTTGCCAAGAAGGAGGAAAGAAAAGAGGTTTATGTCCATGTGGTTGCTAATGGGGTTGAACCCTAACCGTGAATAGCGCGCATGGGAGTGCGACACATGGGCTGGTGCATGCAAATGCTACGGAGCAAAATAAGGCAAGAATCTGAATCAAAAGGGAGTACTTCTCCGACACGTTTCCAAGAGATAAAACAAAATCACCTCAGATTAAAAGGCAAGGAATTAGGGATAATATGTTCGGATTGGAATCAGTACATGGGAACCCTTCTCTATGTGGGTTCCTTTTCTTGTGTGCCTTAGGTTGGGGGCCACCTACCCTTCTCTACATGAGTTCCTTTTCTTGTGTGCCTTAGGTTGGGGGCTACCTACCATTGAAAAGAAGAGGGCACATCAGAAGATACGAAGGAGCTTGGAATACTAATTGGTTTGGTTTGGATTCCAACATCCGAATATAGTTCTTGTTGGGCTGTCCGAAAATTGCATGTAATTTCTTATTTTGCAAAGAGTCCGAGTAGGATACTAGATTGATTGAATTGGTTTAGTATACTATTCACGATACTGTTCATGCATGGTAGATTCAAAAATAGGAGAGTTTGAGTTACATGCATTTAGGAGATTGAGTTGGTTTCAGACACTGTTCATGCGGTTATTGTTCATCCGAAAGTGATTGTGCTTGCGTAGGAGGCTATTTAAGCCCCATGGCCGCACCATGTAAAGAAGACAAGTTGTGATTTAGATAATGAAATTCAGAAAAGTCGCTGTGGTGCATATTGTGTGTTCTTGAGATGAGTTGAGACAGATTGAGAGAGAAGGATAGAGAGAGAGAAAGATTAAGATATCAATAGTTCGGGTACTGTTCATGCGTGGACACTGTTTACCGAGGCTACTACAATACTTGTGACGAGGATATAACAATCCTCATTTTACTATATATCTATAATTCATATTATGGATAATAATGACGTCATATAACTCTTGAGTATACCCTTAATAGCCATAAGGGAGAAGTGGAGGTTGTAAGTTCTTCTCGACCACCTAGTAGTCGTAAGTCCTCTTACGACTACCCTATAGTCATAAGTCCTTCTACGACTATCCTACGATCGTAAGTTCTTCTACGATTAGTCTGTGGTCATAAGATCTTCTACGACCACCACCTGATCGTAAGCCCTTCTACGACCAGTCCCCAATCGACTGGGCCTACAGACATGTGGGCCTAGACGATTAGGGAATCTTTCGCACCATATCCAAGATATGGGCAGTAAACTACGCGGTTATTCTCTGAAATAATGGCATGATTTTAACTCCTTTGTTATGGTGAGAACTGCCTGGCAGCGTGGGAACGTTACTACTCCCATAATAACCTCCAGTAACGGCTCCATAATTTGGACATTAAGGCAGCCTTTACTCTGGAGATGCGACGGTACACCTTGAGGCTGTATAAAAGGCAGAATCATCAAGACAATCGAGGTGATCCAGAGAGCGTTAGAAGCACAATACTCTAGTCTTTGGTTCCTTCTTGTAATCCAGCATACTCAATACATACACACAGGAGTAGGGTTGTTATTCTCCCAGGAGAAGGCCTGAACCTATATAAAAATCGCCGTGTCTCCATCTCTGTGTGATTTTGAGCCTAGAGGAACCCCCAAATCAAACAATCTTTACGTAAGTTCGGTCCTAAAACACCGACAGTTGGCGCCGACCGTGGGGATCTTCAAGTCATTAGCTTTCTTTTGTCTTTCCAATTCTCATACTGTCATGGCAGGAGAGCAGAACGAGGAGAACTGGTTCGACTTGGCCGATTATGCAGATATCGACATGGATACCGGTTTCGACTATGAGCCAAGTGATGCATCATCCGATGGTGATGTCACCTCCGGAGATCTTTCTCCAGGAGACTTTACCACCGATGGAGTTGAGGAGGGATCCTTATCCCCCACAACAATACGTCCAGATGGGGAACCAGCTTCCTCAGAGGGCAAGGGTCAATCCGACCACAATGAGGGTCATCCCAAAGCGGACTCGGGGCATAGCGAGGGTTCCCTCTCCAAATGTTCAAGTCCACCGAGACAATCCGACTGGCGCGACAACTCTTGGAAGTCGTAATTCCAGATCTTCCTCGACATCTAGTGGTTCTCTCTCTCCACTTAGCCCGACCAAGGATGCGTTCAACATGCTCTTCCTCGAGTTCAACCATCCCAGCGCGAGGCTCACTTGCGGATGGAGATGGTTATAACGAATTCCCTTCTGGAGGGTTTGCTTCAAGTCGCCAGATGGTGTCATTCGACGACTCCTCAAGCGAGGAGGCCTCTAGCTCAAGTAGAGATCGTCAGCGGAGGTCTTAGATCCGCCTCGGTAGCAATAACTCTCCTAGAGGCGAGTGAGGGCGCTCCCGAAGATCACACCCGCGATCGCTCGTGGCAATGACAAGAACACCTCCGGCAATGAACAGAGTCAATACCCTGATGAGCGTGCGGAAAATTCTCGATATCGTCACACTTCACTAAGGCATGCCCAAGAATCAGGTATGGATGATTCTAAAACAATCCGACAGAAACGAGTTGCGGTTCAGAGAAAATTGCCTGGGCGTACTCAATACCAGTCGGAAGAAGCTCAGAAACTTAAGCATATCAACGATCTGCTCGAGAACCCATCTCGAGAACTTGCCCGAGCACCTGGCCATGACCTCTTCGCTGAAGAGATTGCACGAAGGCTGCAGAGCACGATGAACAAGCTCGAACAACTCCGCCGAGATCATCCTGGAAGTCGTGGCAGTACGACTCCATCAGCTCCAGTCGTTCGAATAGCTCACGCATGGAGATCGCCGCAAGTTGCATCGCTCCCCAAACCAGAAAAGAGTTCCTCGAACACCTGACGATTATAAAGCTCCTAGGAGAGGTGATCATTCACCACTCCGACCCAGAGGTCTGCAACAGCAGACAAAGTACGAGGAGTATTACCCTCATAGGATCGAGACTTACCATAAGTCAGATTCACCCGTTGCTGGGTATCGTCGAGTACGATCACCTAGCGACGTCAACCCTTCTTTTCTGCAAAGGAGGCTTTACGACGTAATTACCGGATGTCGGGCATTCTCGCCAGACCTTCGAGCAGTTCACTGGCCACCACGGTTTCGACCAAGGAACACAGAGAAATTTGATGAGTCTCAAAATCCCATCGAATTCCTTCAGACTGTGCTTGAAGGGTCTGCTCGATCATGGTTATTAAACCAACCAATCAAGTCGATCTACTCGTGGCAACATCTCTGCGACCTACTGCTGGCCAATTTCCAGGGCACCTACCATCGCCCCGGAAAGGAGGACGACCTACATAGAATGCGACAAAATAACCACGAAACACTACGCCAATTCATCAGGTGTTTCTATTAGGTTTGCAATTCAATTCCTGAGGTTTCTAACTCATCTGTTATCATAGCCTTCAAGCAGGGAGTCCATAGCAGAAGGATCACGGAGGACATCGCTTTGAACCCTCCCGCTACCATCGCTGAACTCTTGAGATGGCTAATTCATTACTACGGCTGGCGATGAAGCGATCAGTGGACCAAAATCATCGATCGAGATGACCAGCACCCTCAGGAGACTAGCGAAGGTGGCAATAAGAAGGATAAGAAGGCCAAGAAATCCAAGAACAAGGCAAAGGGCCAAAAGCCTCAAGCCAATGCTTCTAAGGAGGTCCTAGCCGTAAGCGATAAGGAGCCACGAACTGCCAAACAACACCCTGATCGAGGCAAAGGTAAGCGCCCCGAATGGAAGAATGATAAGCCTAGGTGGTGCCCTTTCCATAAAAAGGAAGGACATGACCTTTGTAATTACCGAGTTTTCCAACAAAAGCTCGAGGACTACTACAACAACAAGGAGCCACTTCCTACTCTTGAAGAGGTAGGACAGGCTAGTGGTCATACACAATCGGACGACAACGAGGACATGACGTTTCAAGATCCCGAGCACACCATCGAGCACATCTTTGGAGGATCATCAGTATACGAGTCAAAGTGACAGCTTAAGGCAGTCGAACGCGAGGTAAACTCCATTGACCCTCCTCTTGTCAATAAGTTGCCGAAGTGGTCGGAAGTCACCATCTCTTTTGAGAAGGTTGACTGCCCGATCCCTTCGACTCGACCAGGTCGATTTCCGATCATGGTCAAACCCACCATCAACAACTGTCGAGTAAATCGAGTGTTGATTGACGGTGGTATTTCGTTGAACATTTTGTTTATGAATACCCTGGATGAAATGCAAGTCCCCAAGACTAAGGTAAGACCGGTAAGATATTCATTTCATGGTATTATACCGTGGTCTTCAGCCAAACCCATTGGTCAAGTTTCTCTTGCTTTAACATTTGGTTCACCAAGTAATTTCAGGACAAAGAAGATCTCCTTTGATGTGGTTGATTTTGATACGACATATAACGCCATACTCGGACGACCAGCTTTGGCAAAATTCTTAATGGCAACTCATTATGAGTATCAATGTCTTAAGATGCTAGGTCCCAAAGGAGTAATCATAATTCATTGTGATAAGAAGATGGCGCATACGTGTGACCGTCGATCCCTCGAGATGGTGGGTCAGATACCAGCTCAGGAAGAAAAAGGGCAGCCTTCGACCAAGCACTCGAAGCCTAAAGCTGCACCCAAACTGAACGACCAAGTCAAAGAGGTTCCCTTGGATCAGGAGGAGCCCTCGAAGACTGTTCACATCGGGGATACTTCCGACCCCAAGTAGGAAGACGCCCTCATCACTTTCCTCCGAGCAAACGTAGATGTCTTCGCGTGGCAAGCATCCGACATGCCCGAAGTCCCTAGGGAAGTGATCGAGCACAGGCTAGCTCTACAACCTGACAAAGTACCCGTAAAACAAAAATTACGAAGATTTGCCCCTAATCGATGAGATGCGATAAGGTCAGAATTGGACAACATACTTAAAGCAGGCTTTATAAGAGAAGTCGACTACCTAGAGTGGTTGGCCAACCCTGTCATGGTTCGGAAGTCTAACGGTGAGTGACGAATGTGCGTAGACTTCACTGATCTTAATAAAGCTTGTCCAAAAGATGATTTTCCTTTACCTCGTATCGATCAGTTGGTTGACTCTACTACTGGTTGCGAAACATTAAGTTTTCTAGATGCATATTCTGGCTACCATCAGATTAATATGTGTCTAGAAGATGAAGAAAAGACCGCATTTATTACTCCATTTGGTATATTTTACTATGTCAAAAAGACCGCATTTATTACTCTATTTGGTATATTTTGCTATGTCAAAATGCCATTTGGTCTAAAAAAATGCTGGCGCTTCTTTTCAACGCTTGATGCAATCGACTTTTTCACCACAGCTAGGCCGAAATTTGGAAGTCTATGTTGACGATCTAGTCGTAAAAAAGCATCAAACGACTTGATCATGTTTCGGACTTTGAAGAATCTAGACCCGCTATTATGAGTTAATGGAGTATTTTGGTGATTAATGATAAATCTATACGTGAGACTAACACTTCTATTGATATGCCTATTGTGTAGTCTTATTTGGATGAAAATGTCAAAATCAAAGATGTATGCATTCGACATCATATTCTTATATATTGTTGCATTCCATGGATCCAAAATATAGGTTGAACTCCACCAAAAGTCTAACTTGAATATGTGCATATGTTCTTATTACACATTTGTGTATGCACACATTTAGGGGGAGTTCACTCTATGTTTTGTGGTTTCATTAGTATTGATCCATATTCCTTTGTCCACATACTTTAAGGATCTTTACTTTGAAACATATCCTTGAGTATATATAACTTGTGTAGTTAATATATTCATATGAGACTTGGGTAGTTCATATATGCTCATATACCCTTTGAGTATATTCAACTTGTGCAGTTCGTATATACTCATACCAATCTATTCAATTATTTGCAATTGAAGTGATTATCATCAATTACCAAAGAGGGAAAGATTGTGATATCTTGTCCCCACCATTATGAATTAATGGTATGTCGTGGTAATTAATGATAATCATATTGTGGAACTAACATTTTTCATGAGTTGGATGAATATGTTATGTTCCAGGGTGATGAAGACTTTGGATAGCATCATATGTTGATTGTCATCAAGTCAAGATTCGGGAGAAAAGGAAATCATCATGTGTTGATGATGTTTGAGTCAAGATCCCAAAGTGAAGAAGATCATCATGTGTTGATGATCATCAAGCCAAGTTCAAGAAAAGGATGGCATCATGCATTGATGAGCATCATATCAAGAACTCGAAGAAACGAAAATCATCGCGTGTCGATGATGTTCAAGAAGAAGAGATGATCATGATTTGATCATCAAGTCAAAGAGAAGGCCCATCATGTGTTGATGGAGGTCAAGTGAAGGAGGCATCATATGTTGATGCATTTCAAGACTCAGGATGATGGATGTCATCATGTGTTGATGAGCATCATGTCAAGATCCCGAAGTAAAGGAACACATCATGTGTTGATGAGCTTTCAAGTCAAGAACCCGAATTTGAAGTGAAGATGTGCGTCATCAAGCTTCAAGTGTGTGTGCAAGGCAAAGGTATGACTAGCTAGGGCTAAGGATATGTTCCTAGTCTGTTACCGGTCTTGGTGTTTGGTTGGAAGACCGGATTGCTAGTATAGGTTTGCCGTACTATTAAGAGGGTCTTGTCTAGTAGCTTGAGTCTCATCATGTGTTGATAGCTCAATCTCGCTTGCTCTAGCTCTCCATAGCATGATGCTATTGTTTGCGAATGTGTTTTGCAAATAGTTTAAGCTCATGCATTACCTCTATGTAGCATGAGACTACAATTTATAAATGTGTTTTACAAATGGTTGAAGTCCATGCAACTACTCCTTGTGGCATGTTGCCGATATTTGCGAATGTATTTTGCAAGTAGTCGAGGCTCATGCATAATTCTTGTAGCATGTGACTATATTTTGCAAATATGTTTTACAAATAGTTAAAGTCTATGTACCTACACCTTGTGGCATGATACTAAAGTTTGCAAATGTGTTTTGCAAATTATTGGGATTCATGTAGTTTCCCTTGGCATGGTCTAAGATTGCTCGTTGTTATTTCCTTGGACTTAGACCATGGTATTAGCTCTTTGGAGTTGTGCTTTTTGATTTTATAAAATGTGTTTGACATCAATCAAAAAGATAGGTTGTGTAGCTCTTTGAATATGCTTTCCATAGAGCCTAAGATCACTCAATTCCGACATCGGAGTCAAAAGTTATGACCGTTTTTTTGAGTGTCGTTTGTGCCAAAATCCAGGGCCGAACTGACCGCAGTTGAAAGCCCGGACTGACCGCCCATATGCCTACGGACTGACCGCCCTTATAAGGCTGGTCAACTTTTTTCAGAGGGTGAGTTTTTCATTTTTTCTTCCACCTGGATGGCCCGGATCGACTGGGGGTTGGTCGAGCCGGACTGAGGGCGGATCGATCGAATTGCATGTAATGGCTATTTTTATAGCCGTTACATTGTAGCCCGGACTGACCGGCCCTATGCCTGTGGTCTGACCAGGTTTCTCCGATTTTCAGCAGATTCTCCTCCAACGGTTAGTTTTTGTATGTGGGGTATAAATACTCACCTTGGCCGGTTGGAGGGTAACTCTTGGCATCCTATTTCATTCTCTAGAGCTAGTGTGAGCTTCTCCTCTCAAATGTGCATGTGTTGCACCTTGTGAGCAAAGGGAGAGACTCTAGTTGCATGTGTTGCAACTAGAATTGGATTGAGCGTCAAATTATGCATGTGTTGCACTTGATGAGAGTCAAGCAAGGGGCTTGGCTTATTACTCTTGGTGTTTGCCGACACCTAGATGGCGTGGAGGCGTCGTGTGAGACCCCGATTTATTAGGCTCATAATACTTAGTCATCCAATTGACCCTAGTATTATCAACTAAATAAACCGTGCCTCGAGATATATGTACTTCCCAAGAATGCAGTACACACAACTCATTACAAAAGATTGCATCAATTCCATTCAAATACATAGAACAGAACAAGCAACAAACCAGAAGTTAATATACATAAAGGATAGCTATTACAAAAGAGAGGCCGACCGGCCAAATAACAACAAGTCTACAAGATAACAGCGGAAGCAAAAGTGCCATAAAGATGGCCCAAAACAAAAGCCAACCAGTGTGTCTTCACCCACAAGGCAATCGACCCGGACCGCCAAGCTAGTCGCTTTCCCAACCACCGACACTCACAAAAGTAAGGCCCTTTGGGCTCTACCTCTCTGCAACAAAGTTATTAAGCAAAGCAAATGAGTACAAAATGTACTCGCAAGGCCGACGTGTAATATAATGAGAACTATAGTTTAACTACATGCAAGCTTTATTTAAGTGGATGAGGCTTTGGACTCATTTTAGCATAAAACAAGTTTTCCTTTGCAATAATGTAATAGATTTAAAGCAATTTGACAAAGCATTTTTAAATGTTGAAATAACAACGATACAATAATAATAACAACAAAAGACAACACTCGAAGTGACTAACCCAATAGTCACCACAACAATAGTATGAACATCCATTCATACCAACCCATCAAGTTTTAATTAAATGTTGTAGTCTAGTTCTTGCGACCTTACCAAGCATGTCCATAACCTAGGGCGAGGCTATTGAATAGTTTTAACCTGCAGGGGGTGTACCAATGTACCCACACGTCAAACCGCCTTTTAAGCCAAGCTATTTAGCACACTTCCTTTGGTATGCCGCACGGCAGCTAAGTCCTCTGAGACATTTCCAATGGATGATGCTAATTACGAGTCAAGAACCCACGGGATAAAGACACATTAGACACCCTAACCGGTCCGCTAATGCTCCCTCCCAACACCACACACACACATTTTATTTAAAACATACCCACCAACCAGCTCATAATTAACACCTCCCAAAGTACTTAGTCAAGAGGTCCCATATCCCCTCGTGTGGTTAGCACGCAAGAGCGCTTGGCTTAGTGACACAAGTAACTCGGTCCTTGGGGACTTAGGCACCATTCGATCATACCCAAAATATCACACCAACATCCATTGTGCCCAAGTCAAAAACAGTTTTGTTTTCATTTTGGTTTTATTGGTTTACAAAGTAACAAGCCACAAGAAGGACAAAATGGAATAAAGATTTTAGTGTGATCAAGGTCATCGACATAATGTCGACAACCGCCCATTTCTACCGTTATCTAAGCATTGCTAAGCATTATCAACATAAACTACTAAGCGATAAGAGTCCATCCAGCGAACTCTAAATCGCAGCAAGATAATCCTAGGCTTAGTAGTAGAGAATGAACATTTACCTACAGAATATGCATCTATATGATTACTAGCGACATTTTAACACAAAGTAGCATGCATACATATAAGTGAAACAAAGTATTAAGCTTTAAAGTAATGGACAATAAATGGATATGATCAAACTGCTTGCCTTGCTGATTTTTCTCAATATATTGCTGAGGATCACTCACGGGTTCAACACATTCGTCAACACCTAATCGAAAAGACGAAAACAATCGATAAGAACGACGAAAACGACAAAGACAGCACAGCAAACGAACTCCAAATACTCTGAAATTTCTACAGCAGCAAGAGGATGATTTTTAGGGAATTTAGCAACAAGAACCAATTGATTTGGATTCTCAATGCAAAAGTTATGAGCAAAACAAATCTGCTCAGCCCTAAAAATACAAACTGCCACTATTCACTAATTTAATTATGAGGTAACATTTTCTAGAAGGGTGGTGATACTGAGATTTTTACAGTAAAACCAGCACCTCATGAGATGAATAACACAATTGAGTTCACCTCATTTGGAGCTATTATGCATTTTCTATAATTTCTCAAAAACAAGAACTTGAACAAAATTATAATGCACAAGAATTGTTTTTGACAACAGCAACCTGCTCAAAACTAATTTTCACAGTATGTTCATCAATAGAGGAACCCAACAAAGTTGGATTCACTCAAAAATAATCTACAGAGCATTAGTTATGTATTTTACAAGTTAAACACTATTTTAGTGCAACCTTTAAAGCTAGTTTTAAAACCTAATGGCAAATCTATGCTCTGGAGCTGAACTCAACTTACAATCATTTTTAGATTAAAGTCCAGTCCAAGACAGAGCTGACACAATTTGAATCACCCTATTTGGATTTAAATTGAAGTAGTTATGCAATTTTAAAGTTCATACCTTTTTAGGTTTACAAATAAAGAGTTCTCTGGAATTTCTAAAACCATAAGGACATGGGAGGACGTGAGCCACAGATCTCGAGATCTAACGGCTCGAGACCTCCAGAAAACAATGCACACGCTGCTGGGCCATGAGGTCCAGAGGTCATGGGCCGAGATCTTGGATCCAACGGTCCGTGTCCTCCCATCCTCGCAGCAGAAAGGTAGGGAGGTCGTGGCCGTGATCTTGCATCAAACGGACCACAACAAGGAGGAGGTCCTCAACGGCTACGATCAACACAGAGAGGACATAAGCGCACGAGATCAACGCGGGAGGTCCAACCGCTGAGGTCTGCGTCACTGCACCTCCGGGAGGTCTCGACGGCCACGACATGCGCAGTGGAGGTCTGGACGTTCCAGATCTCCACGGAGGAGGTCATGGACGCCCCAGAGCCAGCGACAACGCATGCGCTGCAGCGACGCCGGACATGGAATTAACGCGCGGGACACAAGGAGGTCCGCGCGAGAGGTCTTAAATGCGCGCGGGCGGGATTAAATGCGCTTAAGACACGCCAATGATAACGAGATTGAGCAAATGATTAGCGATTTAAGGGGAGGATCTTTGTCTTAACGGACGCGCTGGACGTCCGTTCGGCAAAAATCGCCACCGCAAAGACGTGGCTAATGCCGGCGATGCGGACTCGGCGGCAAGCAATTAATGATACCAATGTGTGCGCAATAGTGTTGCGCACACACCGACCACCCTCGGCGGCGGGCCTAGAACGCCATGAGCCGGAGAGGACAAAAGTGACCATCACGGCTAAACGACATTTTGGAAAAGTAAAGCCCGCAACATCATTCAAGCGTGTGCTCAAAGATCTAAGGACTACCGGAAAGTTACAGGAGGTCCAGAGGTTCTGAGGAGGTCGTGGAAGGTGAGGACTGAGCTGGGAAGACAAGGTTGCTCCACGGCCAAAGCTCCAATTTCAAGATCCACCTTGGCCACCTCTGCGAAATGCCCAACTAAACAAGTCGGGATCTTAGTTACAGAGGAAAATGGCATGAATTGAAGAAGGAAGTGAAGAGGAGAGCCACAGAACAAGGCCACCAAGGAGCTCCAAGGTGCTCCAATGGCGCCGAGCTACTGATTGCTAAGAGCTCGAAGCAGAGGTGCAAGCAAGGTGGCAATGTAAAAGAAGCCCAGAGAACAAAGGTGGGGGTTTTATATCTAGGGCAAAACGAGGTTGTGAACCACGAGTTAAGCTTTATGGTGAGCTTAGCCCATGGGGAGGTCCATGGAGTTGACAAGATGGATGGGACAGAGTAGGTGGTCGTGACGGGGCCTAGGGTGCGGCAGAGCCGACACGCATTTAATGCGGGCTCGCAAGAGCCGCTGGGACAAGACATGCTCGACTTTGGCCACGCCATGGCTCGCGACGCGACGCCCGAGGTGGAAGAAGAACAGGGCCTCACATCCACCGATTGGATTAGTGGATGGGGAGGTCCTCGCCCTCGGATTTTATGTTTGAACCGTTGCGCTTAAGTGGTGGGGAGGTCCCACCACACGATCTTGGATAAGGAGGTCATGGCCCTCCGATCTTCATAACGTGGATGCATAAAGGATAAGTGGACAGGAGGTCCAAGGTCTGCCGCGACCTTGCTAAGCCGAGGAGGTCATGGCCTTTGGATTTAAATCCAAGGGCGCACAATGACCGGGAGGTCTTAAGGGCTGCAACAAGACAAGAGGTTATGGTCATCGATCAAGATCTAATGGCGATGAGAGGGCAAGGAGGTCATGGCCGTGAGATTTATATCTAACTCACACGACCTCGTCGCGGCGAAGGGAGGCCGCAAGACAAGGCACTTTGGGAGGTCGTGGTCGAGATTTTAAATCTAACGGCGATAACACAAAATGGGGAGGTCAGTGCGCTAGATTTTGAGGGAGGTCGTGGTCGCTGGATCGATCCAACGGCCACGACCTCAAGTGAGTTCAAAGGGAGGTCGGGGTTGTTTGATAGCAAGGGAGGTCCTGCGGTGTTGACCATGGGCGAGGTCTGGCGCACAAGTTGACCCGAGGAGGTCCACAAGGTCAAGAGGACCTCGACGTGTGGAGGTCCTGGGCGCAAGACATTGAAGGGAGGTCATGGCTTATGAGGAGGTCGTGGCCATGGATTTTTGATCCAAGGGCTACGACCTCATCAAGGTGGAATTGGAGGTCAGTTGAGGTGCGCTGGCTGAGGAGGTCTGAAGGGGGTTGGGTTCAACCCAGAAATGACAGAGGCTCAAATTTCGAGGAGGAAATGTAAGCTTTTAAATTTAGTTTTTAACAGCTGAGACTTAGCAGAATTATTTGAGATAGCAAATGAACTCCAAATTTCCTGAAATTTTAACAGGAGCTGGCTGACATCATGATTAACCTTACATAAAATTTCCAGAGGTTATTATGCTATGCATTTTTCTCAGGAAATTCATGAAGGCTGTTCAAGAAATCATTTTACTTCCACAATTATCAAACAAGTTTTGTAACTCATGATATTTTTCAGAGGGGTCCCACAACATTTCTAGGACCAAGGAAAAATATTTCCAAGGGTTTGGCACAAGATTTGTGACAAATGGGAAATGAGTTTGACTTTTGGTCAACAAGAGCTTATGTTTTTGGATTACACAATCTCTTGGACAAGAATTACATGAGAGTTTTAGGGGTTTTCAAGATGTGAGAAAAAGTTTTAATTTCTACACATTTAATTACATTTGAACAAACACCTGTTTAGGTATTTGGGATGTTACACGTCGTGGTCCGGTGATCTTCTCAAGAAGCTTGTGAAGGGTCGGCGTGTTGTGAGTGGTTTGGTGCTCGCCATCTCCGGAGTGGAGGAAGAGCAACCCCGAGTGGATTGAGGTGTTGGTTCGTTTTGGAGCCGGTCTAAGTGGTTGGACTTACCTCGGAGGTGTTGGCTGAAGTTGTGGAGCCGGTCCAACGTGGTTGGGCTTACCTCAATGTGGATTAGGGGAGACCGACAAGTCTCCGAACACCTGAGTAAAACATTGTTGTATCTTTGTGGTTTGTTCTCTTGTGATTTACTTTGTGCAATTTATATTCCTTATATTAAATTGCTTACTTGCTTTTGTATGATTACAATAGTTGTTGATAGTCTCATATTGTTGGTGCACTCAAGAAAGACTAGTTGATTTAGGCTTTAAATTGTGCAAAAACCGATTTGATTTACAATTTTGCATAAAACTTCGGTTTTAGCCAAAGAAGTTTTAAAACCGCCTATTCACCCCCCTCTGGTCGGCCTCCTCGATCTTACAAGTGGTATCAGAGTTTGGTCTCTCATTTTATTAGTGTCGGTGTTTTAGAACCGATCTTACGTAAAGATTGTTTGATTCGGGGGGTCTCCTAGAATGGAATCTCGCAGAGAGATTGACACGGGTATTTTATACTGTGTTCAGGCCTTCTCCGAGGAGAATAACAATCCTACTCCCGTGTGTGTATGATATTGAGTGTATCTTGTACAATTAGGAGAAAAGACTAAGACTATTACAGAAGATAGTGCTTGTCTTCCCGATGGCTTGTCAGGTTCTCTGATTGCCCTCCCGTTTCTTCTCTGATCGCCGCCTTTATATAGTCGTGAAGGAGTAGCCGTTTCTCCAGATGAAGAGGCGCCTCATCATGTCTTGTAACGGGCGCATGTTTGTAGTAATCATCGGAGTGTTAACTCCTTCATGCCGCCTGGCAGTTATCAATCAGAGATAATAGGGTATTATGTGCTATTATTCGTGAGAATAACAACAGATGTTGATCGTTGGATTCTTAATCAATTGGACCCACTCAATGCAGAGGTTTTATTGATCATAAGGTGGTCGTGTGACTTCGGTCATAGAAGAGCTTACAACCATGGGGTAGTCGTGTAATAACTACGACTAGATAATGATCGTAGAAGAACTTACGACCATAAGGTAGTCATAGCAAGACTTACAACTAGGGGGGTGGTTGTAGAAGAACTTACGACCACCTGGTAGCCTTCTTCCTTGTAAATATAAGGGGTATACCTAGGGACCACATGGCATTATATTTACCCATAACAAGAATTATAGATAAAAGATAAAACGAGGATTATTAGATCCTCGCCATCTAGCCCCCACTTCAAGTGAAAGTAACTTACTTGGTAAAGGAGTCGAGATGGTCTTATGACCACGAGAGGGTCGTGGAGAGATGGTCGAAGGAAAAACTCTTCGACATTTGTATATCACTTTGACCAGAATATACTTGGTCAAGAAGGTTACTTACGACTATCAAATAGTCGAGTATGGTGATCGAAGTAAGACCTTTCCGATTGACATTTCATTTGGCGTAAAGGCGTGGCCAAGAAAGTAATTTTGCTTGAGGTGTAAAAACGAACCTGATTTTCTTAGGCAGACAAACTTATAGAATCGCAAACGACTCTTATATGTCTGTCTGTTGGAGTAGTTCCCGAAATGGTGGCAACCCTTGGGTTTCCACCCTTTCAACCCAGGCATATGGTTATAAATACTTACCGGGAGGTGAGACTTGGGTTTCTACTTTTTCCCAAATCGCTCCCGCTATTCATCGAGTTCTTGCCTTCTCCGCCATCAACCCAATTGTGCCTTCTCCTAAGACCTTCCTTAATCCAAAACCTCCCCTCTCTAAGAGAGATGGTCGGAACAGTTTCTGAGTGGGCCGAGTCGGAGATGGATGCGGTGAAGATTCAAGCCTTGGTCGACGCCGGGAAGATTCCAGAGAAGGTTCTTGTGAAGTGGATCGCGGCGGTTGGGTAGCATTGGCCATCAGGGGAGATTGGGCAACTCGCCTTCGGGCATATTGTGAGTGTGGCCTTCGATTGCTGCTCACCTTTCTCACACTCGCATTACTCGAGCACTTTAGGGTGGAATTAGTGAACCTCGGTCCTAATTCCATCAATATGCTAAGTGTATTAGTATATCGTGTGAGGCATACTAGGAATTCCAAAGCAGACCTTAAGCTCTTTCAATATTTTTATGGAATGGTTCGACAATGCAGGATTGCTGGAGTTGTGGTCTCAAGCTCCATGACGAGAAGTCGAAGGAGTATATTCAGATGTTTACCCGTCTTCGTGGCAAAGATGGAGGAAGAGGTGGTTTCTTCGAAAATCACCCAAGATGACAAACCTTACTTTCGTGGAAGGTCAGCCGAAAAGAATTCTTCCTGGAATTCGACTCCCAGGGATCTTGGTCGGATTGCTCCCTACATTCAAGTTATCAAGGACTTGAAAGAGGAGGGACTGACCGGATGGCATGTGGTGAAGGATTTCATCACACGTCGAATTAGTCCTTTGAAGAAACGAGTACCTCCTATGTGGAGGTACACGGGGCCAAAAGACCCGACCAGGGACTACGAGGTGGGTAAGTGAATCTTCGACTTAGCTCTCGGTTTGGTCTTTCTCAAAGTGGTCTAATGAATGTCTTATCTGTTTGCACAGATCTTTCACAAGCAGAGATCGACGTTCGGGTCAAACTTGTTTGTGAGAAATCTCTGCCACCTGGAGTGGCGGTTCCTCAAATCCTTGCGGTTTTATCCGCAGAAGAGAAGATGGAGCGCCTAAAGGTAATCAAGGGTTGATTTTATCCTTAGAACTTTAGAGTCGTAGAAAGACTTACGACTGGTTGTTTGTCGTAAAAAAACTTACGACTTGGTAGTGATCGTAGAAAACCTTACGATCAAAGAAATGTCATAGAAAAACTTACGACTAGATACTGGTCGTAGAAAATCTTACGACTGGTCAGTAATTCTTTTCTATTTTTCTTACAGAAAGTAGACATGAAAAATCGTTAGGACGACCAAGAGGTCAAACTGATAACCATCGGCGTTGGGATGACAGCAGAAAAAAGTCCAGCTCCTCCGTCTAAGAAGCATAGACTCGTGAAAGTCGCCGACAAGAGAGGGGCAAGCTCAAGTTCTTTTATTTCGACCAGATCTTACGCAAACTCTCTCTGAGATATGGTCGCAAATTGAAGCCAGGAGGTTGAAGCTACGAGGTCAAGAGATCAAGCACGAACCTCTTAAGCGCAAAGTCCGCAAGGCCAAGGTACCCTTCTATTATGACAAGAAAACTTTCGCAGTTTACGCTCTCCTAGTTTTGTCAAACGACTAGAAAAGGAGAACTGAAGGACACTGCTGCTCCAGCAGAGCCTATGGTCGAGGGAAGCACCGATCTCGGAGTGGTCGAGACTGATCTCGGCCATCCAGAAAGTCAGGAGATCAGAGAGGTGGCTCCTGTTCAAAATCCACGACCAAACGTGGTCGTGGCCGAGCCTATCCTTCAACTTGAACTCTGACCAGAAGTGGTCGTAGAAAAGAAGTCGAAGAAATCTTCCGTTGGAAAGGTGACTCATAGGTTCCTGGTTAAGTCTAGAGTGCAGAGGTATGTGAGAAAGACTAAAGTGTAAGAACAGCATTTACCTTTTGCTTTTCACAACTTAACATGCTTTCTTTTTGTTGCTCTTAGCCCGACTCCTTCAAATTTCAAGGATGCTTCTATTGAGAAGCCTATTGTCACTTCTCCAGCAGATAGAGAGATGACAGCAGGAGTGGTCGAAGGATCACCCACTGCTCGAGTGGCGGAGGAAGTCGTGGCTTCTGAAGTGGTTGCTACAACCACTGAGGTAGTTGCTACGACACGAGGTGGTCGCATGAGAGAGGCAGCGATGGTAGAAGCCTCGGCTAGGGTGGTGATGCATCGACCACCGTTTGGGAAGGAAGTCGTTGCAGATGTACCTCCCGGTCTCCAAAGTGAAGCCGCATTCTACGTAATCAGAAGACGAGGAGTACTTCAACTTCGGCCGATTTCTTTGGGCCTGCTTCCATCGTGGCGTTTTCTGCTTTTAGATCTCGCGATCGAGTCCCTCATCCCAAAGATATTCCCAATAGAGGGAAATTTTGACAACGAGCGCCTCGAGAAGGTTTGGTGGGATCAAGTCGTGAAGATAGACAAGCTAACGAGTCCAACGATGGTTTTCTCAATGTTTGCTCGGACGACCATGAATGTAAGTATTTAAGGATACTTATATGTGCGGCCTTCCCTTGCTTCTATCGCTTTTTTTTTGCGTAAAGCTCTAGAACAATTGCCATTGTTGGTGAATATCACCAACAACTTGTAGAGCTATGACAAGGAAAAGCGAAACTGCTGGTGAGCAGCAGAGAGGTGGTAAGTCACTGTTATTCGTAGTCATTTTTTATTTGACCACTTATATAGTGCTTATGGGGTTTGTCGTGGAAAAACTCACGACTTGGTGCTAGTCGTCGAAAGACTTACGACTAGTTAGATAGTGCTCATGTCTACTTTTAACCTTTATAGGTTAAATAGTGACTTAAAAGACCTTAGTCGACTCGCCGATTATGAAAAAGAAGAGACGAGAAAGCTAAGGGAAGAGAAAGAAGACCTCTTGAAGAAGCTTCAGGTGGATAACTCTATAGCTCAAAAATTGCAGGGAGAGATAAACAGTAAGTGCTGAACTTAAGACTGCTAATGTCGTTGATCTTTACCTTTTTAACTCTTACTTCTTTTCAGAAAAAGAGAACGAAATGAGAAGGCTCCAAAACGAAGTTAAAGATAAAACTTTGGTCATTCACGAGATTTCTCGTATCGCGAAAGATAAAGATCAAGAGATTGAGAGGCTGAGATCTCGGCAAGCAGGTAAGCAGTTCTTTACCTGTAGTCCTTCACGAGTTCTTTTCTTATTCTAACTCTCATTTCTTTTTAGAAATTGAGCTTGAGCTGGGAAGGCTTGAAACTAGGCATCAAGAAAAACCCATGATTCTTAACGAGACCCTCCACATCGCCAGAGAAAACGCAAAGGACATCAAATTATGGGAGGAGCGACATGCTGAGACCCTTGCTTCCCATAATAAGGAAATCAAGAAGTTAGATTCTCAACTAGCGGTAAGAATTCTTTACCCGTACTAGTTCTTTCTCTTCTAGGAATTATTTTTGGTTGACTAGTCTTACCCTTTTCAGAGCAAGTAGTCGAGAATAAACAACTCATGAGGCTTCGATCAGAACCAACAGAGATGAAGTCGATGAAGATTAAACTTCAAGACAACATCATGCTCCCTGAACAATATACTTGGTGAGCTGCGTGGTGAGGAAAAACTCCTCCGTAAGACACGATAGTCCGCCACATAAGTACTCTTGGGGAACAAGTCGGGACTTTGAAAGAACTGGTGACCACCCTGAAGGCCAACCAAGCTGACTCGATAAAGGAGGCGGTCGAAGGTGCAATAAGTTATGCATTGGCAAAACTTAAAGCTCATGACCCCAGCCTTAATGTGCAACTAATCGACACCGACTTTGACTGCCCTGAGGCAGAAGCAAGTCGTTTGATTGAAGAAATTGTGGATATCATGAGGATATGCTCATGATCTTAGGATGATGAAACAATTGGCAATGTGGCTTTTGGTTTGAAGTTTCACGCGTTTTCGACAAAGTTTCAGATCTGTCAGGTCAGCGGTGGTCTGACCGGCTTTTGTGCTGATTGTTGATATAAGTGGTGAATTAATTTTGGGTTAGGTCATATCCATATTTTTTATTGCATATGTGTTGCATATTGTATGTTTTGACTAACGTGGGTCAAGTTGTGAAGAACTTGTTCCGGATTCGTGTTTGCTTATCTATTGTTTGCAGGTGTGGCTTCGGTGTCAACGATGGTCAACGGCGAGGAGGATCGGGACTAAGCTTGGAGAGCTGAGGTCCAGAACGATCAAGGATGCCGTGTGAGGTCAAGTGACTCAAGCGTGGCGCAGAATGGACATGGATGACGGAACGGGCGGTTCGGTGCGACTGGTTGGATCAAGTGGCGCGGGAGTCGTTGCAAGTGCTCGATGGTGCGGTGGGATCCGGACAGGAGAGACTTGATGACATGGAGCCGTTGATCAACCGACACGTGGCGAAGCAGGCGATTGCTTCAACAGATGGACTTGGTCTTTTGGAAAGGATCGAGAAGGGGTATTTTGGTAATTTTACCAAATACCGCCTTGGTGACCTTTTGACTAATGGCTGCTTGGTCGGCGATGGTGAAGCGGTTTAGATCAATCGACGATGAAGACGGCACTTTAATTTATGCGGCGTGTATTCCGCTGATGTTGGGCCTTAACGGAAACCCATTTGGTTTTAGGGTTAGGCTGCCCTATAAAGAGGGAGATGGAATATTCTTTAGGGTCGCCATCAGGAGTTTGCGATGCTCGTGTGGCATTGTGAGAAAAAAATGAGTAGAGTTTCTTGTGGCGGCGCGGTGATCTGCTAGAAAGAAAAAAAATTCATGGCGGCGCTCGCTTGAAAAAGAAAATGAGAGCGCGGCGGCCCAAAAATCCGAAATACCAGAAGAGCTCTAGGCGTGTTGCTCCCTCGAGAAAATGAGCGCCTCTTGAATCCACCGAGAAAAGAAAAAATCGGTTTCGTTGCATTGAGTACAGTTCTTTTATTGCTGTTGATGTAGTGTACTTTGAGTCTTTTTAGTTTGGACTGCCATCAATGTTTGATCTGCATCTTGGTGTTTAGTTTATAGATTGTCAGGCTGTCCCATCAATTTGTGCACTCAAATCTCTGTGCTTCTCCCGAATAGAATCCTAGTGTTGGTTGGCTCGGCACTCTCTTTGATGCTTGCATTTGATTGCTGCTTTGACTATTTGATCGGCATTTTTTTTGGCGAATGGATTGTCTGAGCGGCGGTTGCTCCTTCCGGAAATCCGGTCGGCCGGCCCGCTCCCGATCCGTTGTTGTGTAAAGGCCAACAGTAGCTAGTTTTGCCTCCTGCTTGTGCCACAATCGAGCTCCCGAAAGAAAAAAAATGGTGGCGGCGGTTCCAACCGACACGCTAAGAGGAAAACCGAGCGGTGAGGTCGCCTCAGAGTCTGAAAAATCAGTTCTGGCGGCTCACCAGACCGATGGTTTATCGCTTTTCGTTGATCTGGCGGGTCTGCGGACCCTTTTGCTTACCGCTTAGCTCGTACTTGTGATGATTCTAATTTGTTGATCTGCTTATTTGCTTGTGCCGCTGCAGGCGTGTTCTGCTTGGATTGACACCGGCGTAGAGCTCGTAGAAATCTGGAGACCCGGTTGAGCGCTTAGTAGAAGAGCCTGTAGCTACTGCTTGCCCGGCAGATACGCTAAGAAATCCTTGGCGGCGCTAATAGAAAAGCAGCGTCGTAGAAACCGGAGCTTTGGGTGGCTGCCTGTTCCTCCCGGGAAAATAGGCCTTGGCGGCTGTAACCATTTGCTAAAACCGGAGTCACCTGGCAGCGGCTTGTCCTCCCCGCAAAATAGGAGCTTCTGGCGAAAACAATTCTTGTCGGCTCAGTGCTGTGGTTTTTGATGTGAATATCCTGTGCAGTGGCTGCTTGTTGGGTTATATGCGAACCGGAAATCTGAAGTGCTCTGCTGATTTGTGTATTGTCGTTTTTGCCTGCATGTGAGAGTTTTATATTTCAGTTTTGACTACTTAGTATGCTGTTAGATTAATTTACTGTCTTGTGACTTGTTGGTGTATCGGAAGGTCGATTATTATCTCCGCGGCATTGCTTTGTCTTTTTGTTGGAATTGATCCAGTTGGAGTTTATAGTGTTTATAGGCGTAGCTTTTTCTTGTGCGTGTTTGTCGGCTCAATATTGGTATGTGTTTTCGATTGTGCTTGATGCGACTTTGAGTTGGTTAGGCTTTTACTTGGGTTTGATCGGATTCAACACGGGTTATCCATTTGTGCTATATATGAGATCTTCATAGCTTTTATAGCTATTGGAGTGAAAGTAGTGTTGAGTTCGATCGAGGTGAAAAATAGAGAAAGCGTCTATTCACCCCCCTCTAGTCGCCTTTCCGGTCCTACAATTGGTATCAGAGCCAAGTTTGCTCTTTTGTGATCTTTATTGATCTTTGAGCATGACGACAAATATGAGGACTTGTGAGCGCTTCCTTGTATCTTGTCGTGGTTCTTTTACCAATGGTGTTGGCCGTAACAAAATATTTGAATGCATGATAAGTCTAATGGCGATGGAGGAGGATTTCTCCTGTGATATTTGTGGCGAATCATTTTGTTTTGATTGTTCTAGTTTCAGGGATGAGTCACTTTTAGAGTCCGAGGAGAAGAAGCCCAGTGGCGTATGCACAGCAGCTTTTGAGGATGAACATGATGAAGAGGATTTTGATGATGAGCCTTTTGATGATGATGATGACTCTTATGAGGACGATCCCCTACTTGAGCTAAGCAAGGTGAGCAAAGAAAAACTCATTAATGTCTTATATTCATATGATCTTAAACTGCTTGCTCTTAGGAAGAAAGTCAAATAGTTAGAAAAAGAGAAAGGTGATTTGTCTCATGAGCTTGCTGAATTGAAAACCTCCATGAATGCTTATGATTCATTGCTTGTAGACATGGAGAACCTAAATAACTCTCTTGCATGCCTAAAATCTGAAAATGAAATTTTGAAATCAAATGTTTCTATGCCTTGTGATTCTTGTATTGCCTTACATCATGAACTTGACAATGCTAAGTTAGAAATAGGCAATCTTAGTTCTATGGCTAGAAATAACTGTGATTCTTGTGTAGGCATGCTTGCTGAAATTGAGAAGCTTAAATTGACTAATTCCATGCATCTTGAGCAATTAGAAAATGCTAGGGCTGAGATTATTGAAATTGAAGCTAGGCCTTGTAGCATGTGCTTAGAACATGAAAAATTGCTTAGGATGGTTTAGTCTCTTGCAAGAATTGTGCTTGTTTAGAAGCCAAATTGATGCTTTGAACTGCATGCTTAATTCAAATGCATCATTAATTTCTTGCACATCTTGCATTTCATTGAAGAGCGAGGTTGAGTCTTTCTTGCGATGATATGAGCGCCAAGTCATGTGACTCTTGTATTTGCCTTCACTCCGAGATTGATGTTTTTAAGATTTCTCTTGCATCTCTGCATTCGGAGTTGGAGTCCTTTTGTGCTAAACGTGAGTCACTTGATGTTGGTTTTTGTGGCATCACTTTGGATAGCTCTTCTTTTGTGAGTTCGACTCTTTCGGGCTCCTCTTGTGTTGTCCAACGGATTTCAAAAGACAAATGTGCTTCTTTCTCAAATGGTACTAAATCTTCAAAAAGGAAGTACCATTGCACATTTTGTAAGAAGAATGGACACACTCTTGGGTTTTGCTTTCGCCGTTTGAAACATGAGCGTCGAGTGCGTCGTTGTACCTCTAGGAACACACATAGCCTTTCTCATGGCATGTGTGGGTCTAGTGTCGATACGAGGATGAGTCATGATGCTAGTTCTTCCAGGACTTCTTCTTTGAGCAACAATGGTGCTTCGTCCTCTCGGACCGTGTCTACTAGTAGACCTTTACACCATTGCTCATATTGTGGGAAGATTGGACATCATGTAGATTTTTGTTTCCGGCGTGCAAAACAGTTGCGTCGAGCTCATGCTTCTAAGTCTCCTAGTGGGCATAGTCTTTCTCATGACATGCACATTAAAGAGCCAAGCACGAAGACTCGCTTTGTTGATGGCTTCTTTGACACCTTTTCTAGTGGTGTCGGACAGCACCGTGGACATGGTTTGCATAGTCTTGGTTTTGGTCCACGAGCTGCCCCGAGGCAGGATTTCCGCCGTTGTCCAAGAGGTGGACCCCGTTTTGTTCATCGAGGTACTCACCCACGGCGAGGTTATGTGAGTTCTTTTGATGCTTCTGTTAGTTCTCATCATGGTGCTTTTAAGCAAGGCTATCGCCGCTTTTCTAGAGATGGACTTCGTTTTCCTCATCGAGCTGTCCACTCGTGGCGTGCCTTCAAGGATGAGATTGGATCTTCTTGCATGGACCATCATTTGTATCATGCTAACTCACATAATGGTTCGACTGCTTCTAGTGGTGGTGTGTCCAAGGCTTGGGTTCCCAAGCATTTGCTCTCTAACCCTTCGGGACCCAAGACTCGGACACCTTGCCTTTCTCATGTGTAGATACCAAGAACGCAGGTTGGAGAACATGGACTTAATGATTCCGATCTTTTGCTTCATCACATGATCAGGTCACTTGATGGTTCTCCATCTCAACGATGGCCTCCAAGAGGCATGTGCTTTAATGATCGGCATCTACACCTGTTTTGTGAGCAATCATATACCTTCATGCATTTCCTTTCTTGATTATTCATACTTAGCATGTTGTGCTTGCTTTGTGCTCACTTGTACCTTATTGGCATGTTTTTCCCTTGATATATTTCATCATGCCTTTACCTTGCTTATATATCCATGTATCATATTATTGTTCTTTATTTCCATGGGTGTATGAGCTTGAGTTTATCATCATGAGCCTGTGCTGTTTTGTACATGATTTATCTTGCTCGTGTTGATTTTTGCTGTATGTATCCACATGTTCATTTGATATCCATGTGAGCATTCCTTATCCATGACTTGTTCTATAACATACTTTATGCTTACATGGCTATTGTGCTTTACTATTAATTGTGGATGCATGAGTCTTGCCATAGCTTTCACTAGCTTGCTTTTGACTGTATATATGATGGGTGATATGCTATGTGCTTGTTTGCTTGCTCCTATGCCTTATTGTGGATTAAGGGTAGTTTGAGCTTTATCATGTCTTGGATAGCATGTGCTGTAATTGTCTTGTCTATCTCCATGCTCATGTCTTGAATTGTTGACTATATGCTTTTATGAGTTTTGGATCATTTCTTTGCTATCCTTGCTAGTCATGTGTCTTGTCTTGTTTCCCTAGATATTGTTTCACTAACTTGATACCAAGGCATAGATTTTTTTGTCTCTTTGGTGTAGTCTTTTCAGTTGAGAAGAAGAACATGTGATTCATGATTTCAAGCTGTTGGTTCTTCTTCTTATGTGCATTCAATGATGGCTATCACTTTTTGGAGACAAAGGAATTTGAGATGAGGATGATGGGTGAGCGTAACTACCTTTTGAAGCTTCAAGGAATGGATCTCCATCCATCATGACTACATCTCACTGCCAAGCAGTGGGACTCAGATTCGAACTTCTATACCCTACATTTGTGTATGGTATCCCTAGTCTACCTTGCATAACATCTGGTTTGTGTCAGGTGTTGGGCTTGTTGGGTTCAGGGTAGATAGGAGGCTCTGTTCTAGCACGTGTCTTTTCTAGGCACTCTTCTTATCCCATGATTTGCTAGGATGCATTCTTCTCACAGCCTAGGTCGAGCTTGTCTCCCAATCACTAGTGTTAGCAGGTTTTTGAGTTGCCTGTAAGCTTTTTAGTGTTTGTGTTTCGCTCCCTAGCTTTTCGAGTTGATTTCCCTAGAGATCGTGTGGTGTTTGAAGTCCTTGTGCTAGTTTTTGTGGAGTCCAAGGCTTTTGGCAAGTATCCCCTCAAAGCTTTTTGACCCAACAAGGTTTGTCACCTTGAGATGCGAGTAAGGGATAATTTATCCCTATGGGTTGGTTTGAGGGGAGTTGGTTCTTTTCGGAACTTTCTTAGTTCTTTTCTGATACCTTCTTCAAGTGGTATCTTCTTTGGATCTTTTGATCCTTGTGATCTTTTTAGGCTTTTAAATCTTTTGTGCATCTCATTGTATCATATTACATACAAATGAAAAATCACAAAAGATGCATTGTAATATAAGCTTTACTCGCTTCTTTCTTTTAATTATTGAAGCTTTTCTTATTACCCTCTTGAGCTTTAGTAATTCAATTCTTGCTCAAGATCGTGTTTAGTTCTTTGACTTGCTAGAATTATCATGCTTTCACATGTGCAGCAATGTCTTTGCTATATGAGCTAGAACTGTTAATTAACTTGAACTGAAAATTGCAATTTGTGGATTTTTTAGCTAGTTGCACAATTAGTGATCTTTTTGTGACATTGGCCCTGTCAAAATTGCTTTGTTAGCTCTGGAATCTAGTATTGAACATCTTTGAGCCTTTTGTTCCTTTAAAGAATCTAAAACAGCCCTTATGCAAAATAAAAATGATCTCTTTTGTGCGAAAAAAAAGATCTCACCAATTCTTTCTCATGAGACGGCTTGCCATTGTACTAGGCATGAACTCGGGGAGTTTTGGATGACCTAGACCACTCTTTTAAGCTTTTGTTGCTTGGGATGGTCGCGGCAAGGCTTGAGATCTAGCACATGGCTAAAAATGCATATTGTTAAAATTGGTTGAAACTTAGGAAGAGATTGTGGATGGCTCCTAGTCCAGGATCTTCTTTACTAAGATAGACCTTTTATCAACTTGAATATTCATTGCAAATGAAAAATAGTTGAAAATTTGGGCTTTTGACAAAAATTGAGCTAAATGATTCAATTCAGGACTTTTTGTCTCTAAGATGGTCTTTGCTAGCTTCTAGATCTCACATTGACATTCTGGCAAGGCCATTATCACTTTAGGATAACTCTTGTTGAACTTGCTAATTTTGACACATTGTTTAATTTAATCCAACAACATGTGATATATTGAGCTCTTTAGCCTAGCTTTGCTATATATGTCTTAACATGATCTTGCTAGCTTTGTCAGGCTTGTTGTATCTTGAGTATTGGTAGAAATGCTAGCCTGTTCAATTGAGTAATCTCCAAAGCTTCTTTTACCTAAAAGTAAAAAAAAATGAAAAATCAAAACAAAAATGAAGCCACCCCATTGCATTTCATGCATGCTCTTTCTTTAGCTTCTTCCTTGCTTGTGCATTTGTCATCTCTAGATGAGAGGAAGGGATGATTCCTTGATGAATCCATTGTCAAAGGGGGAGAAGATATAGCGAAAATGTAATATTAATAAAGAGCTTTTTGGTTATGGGGGAGAAGTTTTGTAAGGGGGAGAAATTGAAAATTGAAAATTCTCTCTTTTAAAATGATGATCATAGTGTGGGGGAGCATTTTTATTGCATTCTTTTGGTCTTATTGCCTTTTCTGAACTTGAATTGCAAATCTTGAAGCCTCACGATGATCGAAGGTCAAATAGAACAATTGTTCTTTCATATGGACCTTAAGTGAGATTTTTGTCGATTCTCTGGATTTGAAAGCTTTTGTGCTTTCTTTTGCCTTATCTCACTTGTTTATGCTATTCTGGAGCCAGCTTGGTCATTTCCTTTGCTTTTTCTTGCATTTGGACCAAGTTGTGCCTTTGTGCGAAAACGTTGAGTACTTTACTTTTCAAACCAAACTTACATTTTCTGAGAGATTGCCAATGTGTTCATCAAGGGGGGAGATTGTGGATATCATGAGGATATGCTCATGATCTTAGGATGATGAAACAATTGGCAATGTGGCTTTTGGTTTGAAGTTTCACGCGTTTTCGACAAAGTTTCAGATCTGTCAGGTCAGCAGCGGTCTGACCGGTTTTTGTGCTGATTGTTGACATAAGTGGTGAATTAATTTTGGGTTAGGTCATATCCATATTTGTTATTGCATATGTGTTGCATATTGCTTGTTTTGGCTAACGTGGGTCAAGTTGTGAAGAACTTGTTCCGGATTCGTGTTTGCTTGTCTATTCTTTGTCTTGGTGGCTTGCGAGTCAACGACGGTCAGCGGCGAGGAGGATCGAGGACTAAGCTTGGAGAGCCGAGGTCCGAAACGATCAAGGATGCCGTGTGAGGTCAAGTGACTCAAGCGTGGCGCAGAATGGACATGGATGACCGAGCAGGCGGTTCGGTGCGTTGGTTGGATCAAGCGGGCGAGTCGCTGCAAGTGCTCGGTGGTGCGGTGGGATCCGGACGGAGAGACTTGACGACATGGGCCGTTGATCAACCTACACATGGCGAAGCGAGCAATTGCTTCAACAGATGGACTTGGTCTTTTGGAAAGGATCGAGAAGGGTATTTTGGTAATTTTACTAAATACGCCTTGGTGACTTTTTGACTAAGCGCTGCACGGTGGCGCATGGTGAAGCGGTTTAGATCAATCGGCGATGAAGACGGCGCTTTAATTTGCGTGCGCGTGTATTCCGTTGATGTTGGGCCTTAACGGAAGCCCATTTGGTTTTTAGGGTTAGGGTTGCCCTATAAAAGAGGGAGATGGAATATTCTTTAGGGCTGCCGCTGTGGAGTTGCGTGCCTGTGTGGCCGCTGTGAGAAAAAAAAATGAGTAGAGCTCTTGTGGCGGCGGCGCCAGGTGACTGCTAGAAAGAAAAAATTCATGGCGGCGCCCTCTGGCTTGAAAAGAAAATGAGAGCGACGGTGGCCCAAAAATCCGAGCGCCTGTAAGAGCTCTAGGCGGCGTGTTGCTCCCCTGAGAAAATGAGCGCCTCTTGAATCCACCGAGAAAAGAAAAAATCGGTTTCGTTGCATTGAGTACAGTTCTTTTATTCTTTGTCGATGCGATTGTACTTTGAGTCTTTTAGTTTGGACCGCCATCAATGTTTGATCTGCATCTTGGTGTTTAGTTTATAGATTGTCGTTGTCCCATCAATTTGTGCACTCAAATCTCGTGCTTCTCCGAATAGAATCTGGTGTTGGTTGGCTCGGCACTCTCTTTGATGCTTGCATTTGATTCTTTGCTGACTATTTGATCGGCATTTTTTGGCGAATGGATTGTCCGGCGGTTGCTCCTTCCGAAATCCAAGGCGCGTGGCTTTGCTCTGATCCGTTGTTGTGTGTGCACTGCTGTAGCTAGTTTTTGCCTCTTGCTTATGCCACAAATCTGAGCTCCCGGGAAAGAAAAAAAATTGGTGGCGGCGGCTTCGATCCGGCCGCTAAGAGGAAAACTGGAGCAGTGAGGTCGCCCTGTAGTCCTGAAAAATCAGTTCTGGCGGCTCACTTGTAGACCAGCGGTTTACTGCTTTTCCTGTTGGATCTGATGGGTCTGTGACCCTTTTGCTTACTGCTTAGCTCGTACTTGTGATGATTCTAATTTGTTGATCTGTTTATTTGCTTGTGCCGCTGTGCGTGTCTGTTTGGATTGACGCCATCGTAGCTTTGCTGTAGAAATCTGGAGGCCGCTGGTTGGCGCTCAGAGAAGAGCCTGTAGCGCCTGTTTGCCGGCAGATCTGTTGAGAAATCCTGGCGGCGCTAATAGAAAAAGCGCAGAGAAACCGGAGCTTTGGGTGGTCACTGTTCCTCCCAGAAAATAGGCCTTGGCGTTTGTAACCATTTGCTAAAACCGAGTCACCGGCGTTGGCTTGTCCTCCCGCAAAATAGGAGCTTCGCGAAAACAATTCTTGTCGGCTCGGTCTTTGTGGTTTTTGATGTGAATATCTGTGCGATGGTCGCTTGTTGGGTTATATCTTGAACCGAAATCTGAAGTGCTCACGATTTGTGTATTGTCGTTTTTACTGCATGTGAGAGTTTTATATTTCAGTTTTGACCGCTTAGTATCTTTGTTAGATTAATTCTTGTCTTGACAACTTGTTGGTGTATCGGAAGGTCTCGATTATTATCGCCGCCGATTCTTTATCTTTTTGTTGGAATTGATCCGGATGGAGTTTATAGTGTTTATAGGCGCAGTTTTTCTTGTGCGTGTTTGTCGACTCAATATTGGTATGTGTTTCTCGACACATGCTTGATCTGACTTTGAGTTGGTTAGGCTTTTACTTCGGGGTTTGATCGGATTCAACACAGGTTATCCGCTGTGCCTATATACAGATCTTCATAGCTTTTGTAGCTATTGGAGTGAAAGTAGTGTTGAGTTCGATCGAGGTGAAAAATAGAGAAAGCGTCTATTCACCCCCTCTAGTCGCCTTTCCGGTCCTACAATTGGTATCAGAGCCAAGTTTGCTCTTTTGTGATCTTTATTGATCTTTGAGCATGGCGACAAATATGAGGACTTGTGAGCGCTTCCTTGTATCTTGTCGTGGTTCTTTTACCAATGGTGTTGGCCGTAACAAAATATTTGAATGCATGATAAGTCTAATGGCGATGGAGGAGGATTTCTCCTGTGATATTTGTGGCGAATCCTTTTGTTTTGATTGTTCTAGTTTGAGTGGATGAGTCACTTTTAGAGCAGGAGAAGAAGCCCGATGGGCGTATGCACAATGACTTTTGAGGATGAACATGATGAAGAGGATTTTGATGATGAGCCTTTTGATGATGATGATGACTGAAGAAATATGCATGTGTTGCACCTTGTGAGCAAAGGGTGAGACTCTAGTTGCATGTGTTGTAACTAGAATTGGATTGAGCGTCAAATTGTGCATGTGTTGCACTTGGTGAGAGTCAAGCAAGGGGCTTGGCTTATTACTCTTGGTGTTTGCTGACACCTAGACGGGGTGGAGGCGTCGTGGTCTAGTGATCTTCTCAAGAAGCTTGTGAGAAGGCCTGGCGTGTCGTGAGTGGTTTTGTGCTTGCCATCTCCGGAGTGAAGGAAGAGCAACCCCGAGTGGATTGAGGTGTTGGTTCGTTTTGGAGCCGGTCCAAGTGGTTGGACTTACCTCAGAGGTGTTGGTTCATTTTGGAGCCGGTCCAAGTGGTTGGACTTATCTCGGAGGTGTTGGCTCAAGTTGTGGAGCCGGTCCAACGTGGTTGGGCTTACCTCAACGTGAATTAGGGGAGACCGGCAAGTCTCCGAACACCACGGTAAAACATTGTTGTGTCTTTGTGGTTTGTTCTCTTGTGATTTACTTTGTGCAATTTATATTCCTTGTATTAAATTGCTTACTTGCCTTTGTATGATTACAATAATTATCGATAGTCTCATGTTGTTGGTGCACTTAGTAAAGACTAGTTGATTTAGGCTTTAAATTGTGCAAAACCAATTTGATTTACAATTTCGCATAAAACTCTGTTTTAGCCAAAGAAGTTTTTAAAACCGCCTATTCACCCCCCTCTAGTCAGCCTCCTCGATCTTATAGACTTGCAGGAGATGTTCGACAACCTCAGAAAACACCGCTTGAAACTCAATCCTGAGAAGTGCGTGTTTGGAGTCTCTTCGAGAAAATTGCTTGGATTCCTAGTTTCTATACGAGAGATCGAAACAAATCCCGAAAAGATAAAAGCCATTATTCAAATGCGCTCTCCAACCATGAGGAAAGAAGTCCAAAAGCTCACAGGGTGTATGGCGGCTTTAAGTCGTTTCATAGCACGACTGGGAGAAAAAAGGACTACCTTTCTTCAAACTTCTAACGAAGCACGAGGGTTTCGAGTGGTCAGAAGAGGCAAACGCTGCCTTTGAGGATGATATCTTACGAGTGCTCCTGTTCTGGTTTCCCCGAAACCAGAAGAGATGCTCTTAATTTATCTTGCTGCCACGCCACAGGCAGTGAGCGTAGTACTAGTCGTAGAACGTGAAAACGTCCAACGACTAGTGTACTACATAAGTGGAGTTTTGCACGGATCTAAGGAGCGTTACCCTCAGGTCCAAAAACTTCTCTATGCCCTCCTCATGTCTTCGAAGAAACTGCGACATTATTTTCAGGCGCACAAGATAATTGTGACATCTGAGTTTCCCTTAGGAGTGATCCTCTATTATAGGGAAGCAACGGGACGCATGTCTAAATGGTTAGTAGAATTTGGCGAGTTCGACCCCCATTTCGTGTCCTGAACGGCCATTAAATCCCAGATCTTGGCAGACTTTGTCGCCGAATGGACAAATCCTGAACCTGTTTAGGATCCCTAGTACGATACCCACAACCAGTGGACGATGTACTTTGATGGGTCACTTACTTTAAGTGGCTCGGGGGGCTAGGGTGGTTCTGGAATCTTCTAACGGGGAGACCATAAAGTATGCCATACAATTAAACTTTCAGGCCACTAATAATGCGGCGGAATATGAAGGTTTATTAGCCGGCATACGAGCTACGAAAGCGCTCGTGATTCGACCACTACTTGTGAGAGGAGACTCTCAACTAGTCATGAATCAGGTCGGAAAAGAGTACCAGTGCTCTAATCCAACTATGTCTCGGTACTTATCGGAGGTTCGAAAGCTTGAAAAGCATTTTTTCGGTTTCGAGGTACAATTCATCTCTCGAAAGGATAATTTCCTCGCAGACCAGCTTGCTCTGATAGCTTCTTCCCGATCACAAGTACTGAAAGGAGTCTTCTTGGAGCAACTCTAGAAGCCATCTCTAGTGGACACACCAGAGATATCTCCTATTGAGACAGCCTCTCTAGAGTACGAGGATACTTGGATAGATCCCATCTACAAGTATTTTCAGACGGGTTCCGTACCCGATGACGATCTCGAAGCAGATCGTTTATCCCAAAAGGCCAAAATGTATACTTTGGTCGAAGGAGTCCTCTATAAACGAGGCACTCAAGGGGTACTCATGCGATGTATAACGCAGAGAGAAGGACAAAACCTCCTTCACGACATACACGGGGGCATCTGTGGAACTCATGCTTCTTACAGAACATTGGTCAGAAAAGCCTTTAGACAAGGATTTTACTGGCCAACAGCCCTCTACGATGCCAAAGAGTTGGTTAAGAAATGTGTACAATGCCAGTTTCATAGCAAGCAAATACACTAGCCGGCTCAGGCATTACAAACAATTCCTCTATCTTGGCCTTTTGCGACCTGGGGTCTCGATATCTTAGGACCGTTCCCAAGGGCTCTAGGAGGATTTGAGTTCCTTTTTGTGGCTATTGATATGTTCATAAAATGGATCGAAGCGAACCGTGACTAGGATAACAACGAAGCCGCAAAACGGTTCATGATGAGAAGCGTGATTACTCGATTTGGAGTCCCAAGTCGAATAATCACAGATAATGGCAAGGTTCTAAAAATCGGTTCTAGTCGGCGACTAGGCGCCGACAACGCTACTGGCGTCGCTCACGCTGGCGATTTCTCCTCGGCGGTGCTCTAGTCGACCAACGCCGAGGCGGTCCACCATGCTCGAGGCGGTCGTCCGCGGGCTCTCGGCGGCTCTAGGCGGCGCTGGCGAGGCGACGCCGAGGCGGAGCATAAGAAGACAACGACGCCCCGACCACGTTGCATCGCTAGGGTTCAGCCTCCCCGCCACCGAGTCGAGCCATCTTGCATCTCCGATTGGAGCTCGCCGCCGCCAAATCGAGCTCACCGCCATCGAATCGAGCTCACCGCAGCCTTCCCCACCTTCGCAGATGTCGCCGGCGCCAGCACGCTCCTCTTCCTCGCCAACTCCTCGCGCGCTCCTTCCCCGCCTCCACCTCCTCCCACTCTCGGTACTCAGCACCTCGCCAGACGACGCTTCAAGCGCAACAAATTCACCACTCCGTGTGCCTCTCCGCATTGCAGCGACAAGCTCTCGTCCTACTCGGGTTCGTCCCCATCCTACTCGGCGCCTCGGCGAGGTCGCGGCGTCTCCGACTTCGGCCTTGTGATGATCGCCCGCTGACCCGCTCCGTGTGCTCGCGATCATCGCCTCCCTCCGCCGCGACGACCCCAAGGTAAACAATCCGCAATTTCTAATTAGCGATTGCCCATCGCCTCTTCGGTACTAATGGCTCGCTCGTTGGCTCTAGGTGCTCACGAAAGCGACCAAAGACAGCCTGCTCGAGGCGCACGAAGAAGCGGAAGGCGTGTGGATCGAGATCAACGATGAGGACGAGAGTAAGAGGGCAGCAGCGGTGGCAGAGGGAGCACCATCACGAGCGCCGCCGCGGGCTCAACGGCCATGTCTCTGAAGGGAGGAGTTCAATCCCTCAAGCAGAAGCTCCTGAAATTCGTGCCTCTCTCGGTGTGCCTACATCTGCTCATGAAGCAGAAGCTGAAATTTGAAAGCAATTGTTAAACCTGATTTTTGAGTTTACACTAGTTCCACTAACCAGCTTGACTTTTATAATTCTGGAAACTCTATTGATTGAATTATTATGAGCACTGCAACTGCAAATTCTGGAGGGTGATATCTAACGATGAACTTAGTAGTTTCCCAAGTCCTTAAGAACTTGTTTTGATCACATCCTGAGCTTTTCTAAGTTTGTAGAATACATATTGCAGTTGCCAACTCCTAGGTTCTTCATGTATACTGATTTTTTGACTGAATTTTCAGGTCGCAGGCTGACCTGGTGAAGTTAACTAAGTTGTGATATTGCGAAGGAGTTGGCAACTGTAAAGCTATTGGAGAGGCGCAAGTTGTTTCACATCTAATTTGACTGAGAATCAGAATAGTAGGAACCAGTTCCATATATCCATGTTCCAGTGTAATTTTACTTGCAGAGATTGGTGGTGAACGGCAGTTGGTGGAATGTGCATTGTTTCCTGCTTGCGCCTTAAAGGAGATGCAAGTAGTTGCTGTCAAGTGTTAAGACTTGAAAAAAGTTTTGTAAGGATACCAATCTCTGCTCCCATGTTGTATAAGGAAGATTTTTAACTCTTGTTGAAAATTAATTCCTAAAGGGAATTGATTTCTCTCTGAGATTAGAAATTTTGTGCATTAGAAGTTTGTGACTATCTTCTAGAGAGGTGGTATCCTGTGATGTTGGTACAGGTGTTTGCAAAAGAGTTTGAAGATGCTGATGCTTGCTGAGCAGAGCTTGCTCCACTTTGATACATAGCAATTTTGTGATCATGCATTCAATATTCATGTATGTTGAATCGGTAAAATCGAATATAATGAGTTCAATTAAATAATAAATATGCAGGTTTACATCATTATTTGCTTACAATACATACATGTTTACATCAACCTCTTGGAGCCTTGGAGGGGAGATAATATACATGACTATATCAAATTGCACATGTTTTGCTTCTTCAGGTAATTTTCCTTCTATCTTGCTCAATTTGATGCCTGATGCTTGCTCAATTCATCAAATTATTCTTGTTGTGGACTTATCTGCACCATAGCCAAACCGGCCGCCTGGGCACCGCCTAGTCACCACCTAGACACCGCCTAGTCCGCCTAGGCGCTAGGCCCCGGGCCACCGCGCACCTAGCGCCTAGCGCTTTCTTGAACCTTGAATAATAGTAAACAATTTTCGAGCACAAAATTTCAGAAAATTTACGACGAGTTAGGTACCAAGCTCTATTACGTCTTTGTGCTTGTTAGAGAGAGCCGTCAGAGATTAGAATTTGTTTCCGAGACGGGGAATATCCCCGTTTTCTATTACTTATAACAGAAAACAGTCATTACAATAAGTTGTTATGATATCCCATCATAGGATGCACTCCAGTTGTCATAACAGAAATGGTTACAACAGCCTACGGCAGGTTTAGTTCGAGCTGGGGATTAGAAAAATGACTAGGAAAGGGCAAATAATTCTGCCATATTTGCAGGGACAAGCGTGGTGCTAGCCTCAGTTTACTTCTGCAATTCTGCTAGCTTATTCCCACAGCTCGTTACTCCTTGCCCCCAATTGCACCAGTCCCTTTCCATATCTCTACAGATCGACACAGACAAAATTAGTAAACCTACCCGTATATAAAAATTGTGCGACTTACGATAAACTTCAAGTTAGAAAGGACTAGAAACATGAGAAGCCTGATGAAGCTATTTAAACACGGCAAAAAGCAGTACTAATTGCTAGAATATTCGTGACTTCAGTCATTGTTAAATAGAACTCACCATTTCGCTAAATTGCCGATGGTTCCCAAGCCTACATTCTGCAAATCAAACCACATTTGAGGAAAATGAGGGCTGTTTTTTCTTGGCGCTTTCGGGGCTGTTTGGATTGCATCCCAAATAAACTAAACCAAATTTTGGTAATAACCATAAAATTTAGTCATCATTTGGTTTAATACCAAAATTTGACTTTGTCTCAAAAAATTTGGTGTTGCCAAGCTTTTCCCAGTCATTTCTTGGCAAAATTTTGGTTCCAAAATCCGGCACCAAATAATTGGCTTGGCAGCACAGTGATACATTAATTGTAAGATAAGTTTGATCAGTAAGTTTTAAATGATCATATTTCCTAAACCAAGTATCTGATTTGTGATCCGTTTGAACCTTTGTGTTCCTTGTCATTTTATCAACAAAACAAGATCATCTGTTGGCATATTTTGAGGCAAAAAGAATATATGTCATAACGAGACCCACGTGTCATGTGGGCAAAAAAGCAAAATTTGGTATGGTTACAATCTAAATACATCAATTTTAGTATTACCTGTGAATTGATACGGCTACGACCCAAACAATATTTTTTTATCCAGATTTTAGTATTGCCTGAATTTTAGCATTACTAAAATTTTAGTATAACCATATGAGATCATAAACCAAACAGACCATTCATCTCAGTTTTCTTAAATCTCATGTCCAGGAAATGGCCAGGGATCTTGTAGTCCGTCCAACTATATGTTCACCATTCTATCGTAAAGTTGGACGATGCATTACTCTAGACCTACCGCGCTGTCACGGTTTTTGTATTATCTTGACAACCAAGATGCCAAGGTAGCACAAAGAAAATAAAGGTAAGTTACATTAATCAAGTCTTCACGTACATTGTACCTACTGTGAGCTCAGAGATAGCATTGATGCCAATGCCTTCGAGTAGGAATACAGAACTTGGCCAATTGTACAGTCTTCCCATGAATGTATTCTGTCCAAACACTAATCAACACTCCAGATTCACAAGATGGAAAAAATCAAGGTGCAGATATTTTTGGCACTGAAGTCATGACGGTTTTCCGGTCCGACTGATCCCACTTCAGGCCCTTTAATTTGACTAATTAGACCATCTACAATATTATTGTGTTTTAGCTGGTTCAAATGAGAAAAGAGAAGACATTGAATCGATTCAATATATTGAAGGGATCGATTCTAACAAAAAAATATATGGAACTGAACCCTACTTAGGAATCGATTCAAAGTATTAAACAACTCATATAAACATTAAACAACTACATAAGAGAGAGTGCGGTTGAGAGATGATATTATTATTTTGCGATTTTTTAATGAAACATAGGTCCCGGTTATTAGTAGGGATCAGTTCAATACATTGGAGAAAAACAAGCTCGGTTCCTAGAATATTTATGTGACATGACTTTGAATCAACGTCGATTCAATACACTAAAGATGCTCTTAGTCCTCTCATCGAACAACATCAATGACGATGACAGAAAAAAAAAATGACAATGTACTAGATTTAATACACGCCTTGTAATCACTTCACCACATTGTTGTACTCGTTACTGGGAGAAAAGATTTCAAGAAGGCTCTGCTCTGCTATTTATCTCTGGGCATTTCTCAAATTTTTGATGGCATCAACCAAGTGACAAAGTGAATAATTACAATGGCGGTCTGATATTAATGTTAGATGTACCGCATAATTCCAAATTCCAATGACAAGGTCAAATGTAAGATATAAGTGAATTTGGATGGCATGTCCTGAAATTTGTGTGCCCTGAACGCATGGCCAACCTAGTTGCTAATTCCTGATGCATCTCAAGCCTACAATTTAGACACTACATTTCGAGAAAGCGAGGGTTTTTGACACTTGTGCAGTTGTGTTTTGTCATTTTCTCGAGCCCCGAAGCTACCTTATGATGCTCCTTTAAGGCCAAGGTTTATATGGTCTATCCATTTATTCACCCGTTCTGCCATGACTCGAGACTCTGCACTGTGAAATATAGTACTACTGTTAACTACTGTATCTGTACATGTCATGGTAGTATGTTGTATTTACAAACAAAGATCTTGCCATATACTACATCATGGAACTCCGTATTTGTATGAGTTGCATTAGTGAAGACCACGTGCTATGTTTTAGTCTAAGTTTTCTCTTTTTCTGCAATGGCATATTGACTTTTGCTAAGCATCCCAAGTTCGCAGAAAATTAACATTAGATTTTATCACCTTCCATCCCTGGTATGGAGTAATCTAACATATTTTCGTGATTACTCTGTTTAAGACGAAAGTTGCTATCAATATAGCTTCTCTCCACCACATCTTAGGCATATCGGTACTCTCCAACATGGCACTCACCAAGTTTGTTAGTGACAAATTTTTCCTCTCAACTACCCCGTTTGATTAGGGTGAGTATGTGTAACACCCCAGCCCAACACTAAGCCTGAAATGCCATCGAATTACCCTAACTACTAATTTTAACAACAATTAGCAATAAATTGCAGCAAGTTATTCAATACCATCCATTTATTCGATTTAACTAAAAGATCTCAAAGTAACAAATAGTAATAATAATAGGACCTTATGATCAACGTTTACTTAACTTGCCACGAGGGCTAAAGAAACAAATAAACTCTTGCAATGAATGAAACTCTTAAAATGGCCAATCAACATGCCCACAGCAATCGAGTGGAGAACGATCCCAATCCATAAAACCTTCATAGTACTCTTGGGCGAAGAACTCTTGAGTAGCTTGATGTTCTTCAACTGAGCAACAATGACGTAAAACCGTGAATACATAAAGTACTCAATAAATCATGGGGAAATGTATGCAAATAGTATTCATGCAAGGCTTGATCAAAGGTTTATGTATGGTTCTTTTGTAGAAAGCAAGATTGACGATAAATATAATAAATAGATTGAAATACGTAGTTGAAAAGAATAGTAAGTAAGTAAACAATTTCTTTGAAACAACTAGTGAACTACCCATTCACTTTCCAACCCAACCAATGATAAGTGAATCCCCAATTCACCAATCGACACAAACCATCAAGTGAATTAACCGTTCACCAAACAAACATTATATTCATCAAGTGAACTTCTCATTCACACTCCGACTCATTTTATAAAGAAACTTTATCTCTCGTGTGAAATGCTCAGACATGTCCATAACCGAGGATGTGACTATTCGAATGATCAATTAACACTCTGCAGAGGTTGTACACTTTACCCACGAGATATAACTAGTGTAGCGATCACCAATCATAACAAAACCTTTCAGAGGTTTTATCTCAACAATTGACTCTTCCGTTGTGCATACAGCCACCCCAAAACCTCACCGTGAGTTGACGCACAACGTTGGACAGGGAAGTGACAAATCGTCCGGCAATGTGACTTTAGAAAGAGTACATACCTCCACCCATATACTACCTGAGTTGTCAATGTCGAAGCTCCACAACTGACTAGGTTAAGCACGTCCCATCAGGCATGTGGTTGTACGAAAGGCCCAGTTCAATGGTGCACAATATTAAGTCCTTGACAAGTTACTCAAAGAGCCCACCACAAACCCACGACGTGTTATAATCACACCCTCCCATCCACCATCCACTCGCCCGCGTGAAAACTATTTTGTTTAACCAATACCAATGACATACCCTGTCATGGTACACAAATTTTAATAACAGCAGTGATTAACCGCCATAATTCCATATTTCATTAAGTCAAGATTAATCATTAAGACACATGTGATCATGAACCCATCGTAACTAAGCTGAACTAAGCATCTGTACGATACCCATGTTGGTAATACTTATGTCCAACTAAAATTATCCATGCTATGGTGACAAATGATTCATGGTATTCAAATAATCAATGGAGGCATAAAGACAACAGGTGATAGCTAAACCAAAAACAATTTATATAAGATAGCTTGCAGTTGTATAAAACAATATAATTTTAAAATCATAGGTTCAATATGATCAAAGGACCATGACTTGCCTTGAAATAAATCCTAGGATTGATTTTGATCTTGGTGATCTCCTCCTTGCTCAAAACTTCCCAAGTATCAATGTCTACTCGTAAACAAAATAAATAAACCAAATAAATAAATAATAGAGATAAAACAAACTCAAAAAATTAAATAGAAATCTCATATAAATAGATCTTGAATTTATATGAATTTAGAAATTTGAATGGGCTCAATTGGAGTTCGGATTCAAAAGATATGGCTTTTGAAAATTTGAAATCACATAAAATACTGAAAATCAGGATTTATGGATTTACTGGAATTATTTTTCCGAAGGAAAAGATAATTATGATGTCACCTGACATCAGCAAAGGTTTTCGGCTGAGAAAGAATTAAAAGAAATGAATTTATCAGGTGGACCCACTGGTCATTGATAGGGTTCACCATTGACCGGCTTCATGGTCTTTTGGTTCGGGTTTGAGGAGTTGGTCTGCCACTTGGCCTTGACTGGGATGCCACACACGCAAGGAGGTGACGTGGCTGAAGATGTGGACACTGAGCTAGCTTGCCACATCAGCAAAGAGAACACCGAGAGGAAGATGCTCGACGGAACATGGCCAGCGGCGTTGCTTGCGGCGAGGAGCTCTTAGTCACGGCCGGACTTGGCGATGGAGTGGCGCCTGAATGGATCCAAGGGAAGCATCGGAACGGCAAAGGCACGGGGATCGCAAGGGAAATCTCGGGGTGACTGGAGAACGAGTGAAGCGGCGGCAAGAAGGACTTGGCTGACAACGAAGAAGAAGACATGCGATGGCGTCTCAGTGGCCGAGGGAAAAGGAGAAGGGAGGGAATTGACTGGAGAGGATATGGGACGCAAGGTGACGCGCCAAGTAGAGTGGAGGAGCTCACCACATAGCAGGTCAGGAAGAGGGCGGCGGCGGTCGTTTTTCGGACAAACACGAAAATGATGCTTTGGAGTTCCTCGGAGGGAGATGGTGGAAGCTCAGCGTAGCACATGTAATTGCGGACCCGACGGTGGAATCACAAGTGAGGTGCATTGTCGATGACGAATGTTAATGATGAAGGGGCTTCGGCGGCCGGTGGTCCTCTCATGATTGTAGCGCAACGAAGACGAGCTAGGGTTGGTGCCTTAGGGTTTTGGACGAGCGAAGAGAGGCAAAGAAATTGACTTAAGTGGAGCTCCTTATAAAGTACTGGAGGGAGGAGTTCCACAAGGGCACGGCGGTGTAGACGTGCGTGTCTCGGACACAACCTCACGGTGTCCAGGAAGAAGACAGCTCACAGGTGGCGATGCGGGTCCACCTGGCTATGACGGTAAGAGAAAAGCAAAGGGGAGGTGGGCTTTGGTGCTGAGAAAAATGAAAGCAGGCCAATGCTCGGCTGGGCTGGCTTCATGCGTGCATAAACGAGAAACGGGCCAGCCGAAGGAAAGTAAAAAGAAAGGCAACCGGCCGGAAAGAGAAAAGGACGGGGCCAAGGTGGAAAACAGGAGACCAAGGAAATGGGCCGAAGCAAGGAATTCAACCCATTTGGAAATCTAAGATTAATATTATCTTTTCTTTTTAGAAAATAGTAGGAAATACAAATAGCAACTAGAAAATAGCAAATGCACCCGGAAAAATTCTAGAAAATATATCGAAGCACATAGAACCCAAATAAAATAATTTTGATAATAGTTGATGTTGACATTAGTCATATTAAATTGTTTTTGATTCATGAAAATTCAGATTAAGCTTTTGACTTTAGCAGAAAAATTCAAATGGTTATTTTTATTTTTAAAACTTCAAAACAAACCAAATTTTTGGGATGTTACAAACCTCCCCCCCCCCCCAAAGGAATCTCGTCCCGAGATTCAAGTCGACTAGAGAATAGGTTCAAACCAAACCTTGCTCACTCTTCCAAATGGATTTCTCTTACTAGTGAAACAAAGTGGCGACTGACGCAGGTCTAACTTAAAGACTTACCAGAAGCGACATTTTGAACTGGTTGGACTTCTTCTGTAGTGACGTGATTCTTCCTTCCTATTGTTGCAGTTGATGGAGTCCTGGTAGCTTGATTTGGAGTCTGAGGCATTCCTCTTCCTCCTCTTGGTAAAGAAGTCCTGGCTGGTGTAGATCCCAAATTGAAAGGAATTGGTGTCGGACTTTGCTTCTGCGGATACTTGTTGGCATAATGACCTGTCTCACGGTAGTTGTAACATTGAATTCCTGTAGCTGGATTGTTGGTCCTCTAAGGCTGATGATTGTTGTTGTTATTGACATTGGGAATTCCCGAGTTTCCTACATGGGACACTGGGGCAGGGATTCTGAATTCGGCAGATGGATTATTGTAATGAACAGGTGGCTAAGCATTGGTGTAATATCCTAAATTAACCCTTAAGGACCTATGTGTAATTAGACGAAGGGATACGTAAAAAACAAAATATTTTTAGAGTTTTGAGTTGAGTCGCCTTTTAAAAGGATTATAGGATTAGGGATCTAAAACCCGAAAGAAACCAACCCTAGCATTTTTTTTTTCTCAGGCGCCACGTGGCTCGTCTCACCGGATTCACGTGGAGATCTGCGTTCGGCGATTCGGCTGCGGCGTCAGCTGCGGCGTGTTCCGGTGATCCGTTCTTTGCCGCGTTCATCCATTGTTCGCCTACCTCAAGGCAGGCGTGGAACGCGATCGCCGACTCGATTGTCTACCGCTTTGCCGCCGTCGCCGACACTCGTTCTGACACCGAGTCAAGTGGAATCTTTGGTTGGCGGGTTATTACCGCTTTCGCTTTTTTAAAATATAAACCGTCACGATTAGTTACGTGTCTTGCATGCATTCCAAGGGCATTAGTAATTAAATATTAGTCTTTAAAGAGAATAGTTTTTGGTTGGATTATTTAATTGGGATGACTTTGATTATTTAATTGGATAGTAGGAGAGAGTAGTTATTTGGATAGTCCGCACGTTTCACTAATTGGAATGGTTAGAGAGAGGATTAATTTAATAATGATTATTTTAATTGGATTGCTTGTGATTAATTAATGAGAGATGGCTCTTTTGCATGCAACCCCATGAGCATGCATCTTTGTGCTTTCACTAGCTTTTTGCATGCGGTCAGTATATGAGCAACTAGCACTAGAAAATCAATTAGAAGTGCAAGATTACTTTGTATGCATGCATGCGTAAGGGACGGAGAGATTAATTGATAGGGCTGCATGTGCTTCAATAATTAGATTAGTAGGGGAGAGAGAGATTAATTAAATAATGCTAATTAGTAGTTAACTAGTTTGGCCGTAGTATTGCATGCATGCATGTTTAAATAGTAAAGATGAGACAATAGCTAGTTAGTGCTGCATGCTTCGTATTTATGTGTTTCTCTGTAATATTAAAGGAGAGAGAGGAGCTAGCATGTTTTGTTGAAACATCAAGGGGTGATGGTTCGATATTAGGAAGCGCTATGGATTTAGGGGACGTGTAGGAGCGATATCAATTAATTATCGTTCTTGTGATGCTGTAGCTTGTATTGAAATTTGGGTGATTATTGTAGGAGAGACGTCGTGCTTGTTGCCATCTTCTAGCCAAACCGTGCATCGCACCTAGTAAAGGCAAGTGCATGGTAGACAGCGATCAATGATTGATCACTGTATTTATTTATCGTTCATTACCATTATTGTTGTGCTTTTATTTTTATTTAATTGCAAGCAGTGGAATGGTATGACTTTATCTTGTTGACGAACATGAGGAAAATTGGATATGATGAAATTATGCATCTTTGCATTCATAAGCATCTTTGCATTTGAGAAGGTGATCATGATTGATCACAACTCCACGGGAGTGGAGGAGGTCCCCGATCCTTGAGGAACGGGCTTAAGAGTGAATGTTGTCGCGAGCATTCACTCATGCTATACCGGTATACGCGAAAGAAGTGCATGTGGACATGTAGAATAGAGTTGCATTCAAATATGATATGAATGTGTGTGAAAACAAAGAGAAGAGAATGGCATGAGAATATCAATAGAAGGACATGTGATGATAATGAAGTTATTGAATACTATTGTATTATCATTGTTTGTTGTTTATTGATGTATTTGCTGAGTCGTGGACTCACGCTTGCTCTTGTGTTGTTTTTAGGTGATCGTTGAGGGCGTCATGGATGAGAGGGACTAGTGCATATGGGATAGTTTCATACTTTTAGACACATGATTACTTGCCATGAGAACCATTTGATTCATTATTGCTATAATACTTTTAGGACATGTTAGAAATTGAATAAGCTTAGATGAATGCTTTGGACTAGTCTAATTTGCTCCATGTTTTTTGGATTTCTTGGTTTGGTGTTGTTTTAGACTTATTGTCTTGCTATGTTTCCCTCAATTATTTGTTCACGCTGGCAAGTACTTATTCTTGTTCTTTTGTGACCCGTTGGTGGGTTTTATTAATTCTTTGACTTGCTGAAATTTTATAGTGTGTTAATGAATATTAGTTGAAAAGGTAGTTTAGTGGCATTCCGTGCTCGGTGTTAATGAGGTGTTACAGTTGGTATCAGAGCGGGCTTTAGGTCCGTGGTGAATAGATTAACAACTTAGAAAACCTAAAATTGCTAAAATTTGTTTTATGGTTAGTAAAACAACTAAAATTTGCTAATGGTAAACTAATTTAAAATTTGACACACTAGTGCACAATAGGTTAGAGAGTGGGGCGAGTATCGCTTTTACGCTTCCGTTATGTTGTATGCTGATGCATGATTTGATATTGACCTTTGAGCTTATTGTGTGTTATTGATTGTGGTTGATAGCTATGCCGAGAGGTAGAAATCGTTGTTGTGGCCATAGGCATGGCCATGTTGTACCACCGTCCGTAGTATGGGAATAGTGAATGGTTTTTCTCAGGTAATTTAGTTACCGAGGTTGGTGATTAGTTCTTTGGGGAAGTTGTTGTCTTCCTTGAGTTTGTATTTGGTTTTCTGGTGGTAGTTTCTTGTGGTTGATGAACTTTCTTCGGATAGTGGTTACAATGCAGCTGATGGGTTTCTATTGGTCTTTATTAGTTCCATAAAGTGATTGCCTGGTCTTTCGACTGTTGATCTGTTGTTGTTTCTTGTGAATGTCGTTAAATCGGCAAGATTGATCATTTCACGAGGGTTCTGCCTTCCTTGTTGGGAAACAAGACTCATTTGGTTGCTTGGTATTTTAGATAACAAAAGTTTTCTTTTGCAAGTTCCTTAGCATGTGAAAGCTTTGACGCTAAGTATTTCTTTTAGGCATTTTGGGTATTCAAGTTGAATGCCTCTCTTTTATGAAAGAAAGAGTTAAAACCACTTTAGTGGTGTCTTGTTATGATTAAGTGAGATGTTGTAATTAAACAAAATTAATGGATATGGCATGGGTTATCAAGTTGGGTCTGTAGTATGGTGTATAATCGATCTTAACCAAGATCCTTCGAAGGGAAGTTGATTAATTTGATGGTGTCTTGTAGTAGTTCTTGATGAACTATGATTAAGAGTATGGCTATACCTAATTTGAGACAAAGGAGATATTAAGAAGTGTGGAACATTGATGAACTGGTTTGACCATTAAAGTTGTTTAGTTTGCTAAACTTGTTGGATTATTTGGTCTCAATGGATGAAACTAATTGTGTGAGAAGGGAAAGTGGAAGGGATGCTAGATTATTGCCCTAGTGGATAATAATCTTGGAGTTATCTTTTCGATAGGTACTTGGTGATCATATATAGCTGCTACATATACATATTTCTTACCATGATTAATTGTTGGATTTGTGTGCAAAAGATTGAAAGAATTGAGTATTGGTGGATCTAGAATTTATGGGAGAAGTTATGGATAATTCTTCGATATAGAATGATGGGATGAAATTGGTTTTAGTGTTGTTGAGACTTTTGGTTGATGGAAGATTTCAATTCTTGGAGTTTTAGCGTGGTTTTGTACCAAATTATGAACATGATGTGGAACGGTTGAATATGTGTTTGCAAATATTCATGTGACTTGGCAAGGAAAGTAGGTAGCATCGAGATTTTCATGATAAAGCCAGTTGATAGCAACAATTGTTGTAGTGCAATTATTGTATATTGAAGTTTGGTGTTGAGTATCACTAAGAGTTGAACTGATGGGATTTAATAGGTGACCTATGTTTACATGATGGTGAAATTGTCGGATAATAGTATGCCCTTAATGAAAGGGTTTTGGTATAACCTTTTAATTTGTATAGTAGATCTACTCAAGAATAAAGTGGTTGATGTAGTGAGGTTGTAAAGTTTTGGTGGACTCTCAATTTGAGAATAGGATGATAAATTAGTATGAAACAATTTGGTGGGTTTTTGGAGTGTTGTATAAGGAAAGAGTAGACTATGATGATTTTTGTTAATAGTGTATTATTCTGGAGGTTAGTAAGATTGTTAGCAATGGATTATGAGTGTGTTGTGGATTTTTATAGAAAGAAGGTAATTTTGATCGTCATTTGTGGTATCGTTTAAATGAAATGTTTGGATTTTTGCTTCGTGAACTTTTGGAGTTCATGATTTCTTGGGTAGATGGAATTGGTTTGAGCAAGTGGCGTGTTGGAAAACTTAATTGGTTCTTAAGTGATTCTTGTGATTTGGTCTTAAAAGCGCTTCTTGTTTGAGTTGGCAAAGTGACATTGTAATCAAAGAAAATTACTTTCTTTGTTAAAGAAAGAGTGAAGTAGAAGTATTTGAGATTGAAGTCAAGTTTTGTAACTCGTAGTTTATTTGAAGTGTGTTTAACTTTCTGTTTTTGCCCATAAGAGTTTCTCGATTTTCAAAAGCAATGGTTTATTCTTATTTGAGATTTGATATTCTCTTTTTGTGGGACTTGTGCCCTCAACAATGGACCCCTCTTTTGCTTTCTGGCATTATTGCTATTTGACTATTTCTCTTGGTCTTGTGTTTACTGTGATTGGTAAACGTTTTTTTATGTGCTGAAAATTATTTTTATTTGTCTCTTCTTTTGAGAAAGGAATAATGGATTTATTTTATAAAACCTTATAGAGTGTATAGTGGTATGTGGTTAATAGTGGTTAAGAATATGATGTTATGAGACCTTGTGTTGCAAGTTAATTGAGGAGCATTGGAGGATGAATTGATTTCGTGATATAAATCTTGTAGAGAATTGGATCTAAAAGGGAATGATGGTTATTGGGCAAAACTGGTTATGTTGTTACAACTAGTAGAACCAATAGTGAATTGTAATTCAAGAACCTTTGTCTACGTTGGTGGAATATTGAAATATTCAAAAGTTGAATCTTGGTCAATTAGTTAGAGTATTGCAAATGTGCATGTTGTGGTCGTGAAATGGAATGGCGTGGTTTAGTGAGTTCAAGATTGGTGAAGCTAATTGCTTTAGGCGGTTACTTGATTAGTGATGAATGTTGATATTAATGATTGAGAATATTGTTTGGATTGTGAGAATTTTTTTTAGTCATCGGATCTAAGGATTACCTATCCAGTATACCATAAGTTCATTGTAGGAGTCTTAGAGGTTGAGTCTGGGCTTTGCATTTTTATGTTGGCATCTTGGTTGCTCATGATTAGGTTCCGAGAGTTGTGGTGATCTTTGATAGAATCCTTTTGATGTAGTAAATGAGAGTGTATGATATGAATTTTGAATTCATTATCCTTAAAGGTTTGAGGTGATATGACTGTGGGTGAAATCTATATTGAGGTGCGTTGCGAATTATTTGTCAAAGCAATTCCTTCATAGAGGAGTGGACTAGAGTTTTTTTTGTGAGTTAGTAGAGTCCCTCTAGATGAGTGTGGTTGTTGCTCTCAGGTTGAGCATCACTTTGAGTTTGTTGGTTAAGATGAAGGAGTTAGTGGGATAATTTAGAATCCCATGGTTCAAGAGAAAGTTGAATTCTTAAAAGAAAGGTTGAGGAAAAAAAAGTTTCCCTGAGTAGTGAAATACTCTCTTGGTTCTTGTTTGAGTTTATGTTCATGATGGATGCCATTTGCAAATTGGGTTGGTTTTATGTTGGTATATGCATGGTTCTTTTTGATTAAGAAAAGAAAGCAAATGGTTATTTTGGGCATTCAAATGATTTCGCTTTTGGCTTGTGGTGTTTATTTGCAAACTGCCTACTTAGAAAGTGAAAAGGTTTTCACGATGAGTCTTCGATTTTGGTTCTAACTCTTTTAGAGGGTAGTTGGTAATGCGTAGCTGCGATGAGGATTATTCCTTCTTCAGTTGTTTTTCTTTTAAGAAGATTGGTTTAATGCGAGTTATTTGTGCGTCCCTTGTTAAGGGGATGCCCCTTGCAAAGGTGAAATGGTTGGTTGATACAAGGGAACAAGAGTTCCATGTGTCTTATCTAAGTTGTCCGGTTTGGAACCAATGGAAAGCTTAGCCCGAGGTACGTTGGACCATTCCCGATTAATGCAAGAATTGGGAAGTTGGCTTACCGCTTGGACCTTCCTGAGTCCATGCGTGGGGTTCACAATGTGTTCCACGTCTCGATGCTGAGAAAGTTTTTGAGAGACCCAGAGCATGAGATTTCGTTGGAGCCGCTGACTATTGAGCAAGACCTCACATTTGAGTCACATCCGGTGCGTATTCTGGAGAGGTCGGAGCGAGGGCTGAGGCACAAGACGTTGGTATACGTCAAGGTGTTGTGGACGCATCAGTCCGAGAGAGAGGCGACTTAGGAGTTGGAGTCTCGCATGCGTAAGCAATATCCGAAGTTGTTCACGTCGGGTACGTGTGATTGGTTGTTTAATTTCAGTTGTGGTGGCTCTTTCGTGTAGAACGATGAGTAGAATTCGGGATCGAATTCTGTTTAAGGGGGGTAGAATGTAATATCCTGAAATTAACCCTTAAGGGCCTATGTATAATTAGACGAAAGGGGATACGTAAAAAAAACAGAATATTTTTAGAGTTTTGAGTTGAGTCTACCTTTTAAAAGGATTATAGGGATTAGGGGATCTAAAACCCAGAAAGAAACCAACCCTAGCAGTTTTCTTTTTCCCGTGCGTCGCTAGGGCTCGTCTCACCGGATTCACGTGGAGATCTGCAGTTCGGCCATTCGTTCAGAAGCGCGCGTGTTCCAGTGATCCGTTGCTACCGCGTTCATCCGCTGTTCGCCCGGCCGCATGTGCGTGTGCGTGGAACGCGACCGCCGACTCGATTGTCTGTCGTTTTGTTGCCTTCGTCGCTGACACTCATTACAGCACCCGAGTCAGTGGAATCTTCGGTTGGCGGGTTTAGCCATGCTTGCTGCTTTTTTTTTAATATAAACTGATACGATTAGTTCTGTGTCTTGCATGCATTCCAAGGGCATTAGTAATTAAATATTAGTGCAGTGAAGAGAATAGTTTTGGTTGGATTATTTAATTGGGATGACTTTGATTATTTAATTGGATAGTAGGAGAGAGTAGTTATTTGGATAGTCTTGCACGTTTCACTAATTGGAATAGTTAGAGAGAGGATTAATTTAATAGTGATTATTTTAATTGGATTGCTTGTGATTAATTAATGAGAGATGGCTCTTTTGCATGCAACCCGTGAGCATGCATTTGTGCTTTCACTAGCTTTTTGCATGCGGTTTGTAATAAAGCAACTAGCACTAGAAAATCAATTAGAAGTGCAAGATTACTTTGTATGCATGCATGCGTAAGGCGAGAGAGATTAATTGATAGGGCTGCATGTGCTTCAATAATTAGATTAGTAGGGAGAGAGATTAATTAAATAATGCTAATTAGTAGTTAACTAGTTTGGTCAGTAGTATTGCATGCATGCATGTTTAAATAGTAAAGATGAGACAATAACTAGTTAGTCTTTGCTTCAGATTTATGTGTTTCTCTCGAATATTAAAGGAGAGAGGAGCTAGCATGTTTTGTTGAAACATCAAGGGTGGTGGTTCGATATTGGGGAAGCGCTATGATTTAGGGACGGTAGGAGTAATATCAATTAATTATCGTTCTTGTGATGTCAGAGCTTGTATTGAAATTTGGGTGATTATTGTAGGAGAGACGTCGTGCTTGTTGCCATCTTCTAGCCAAACCATGCGTCGCACCTAGTAAAGGCAAGTGCATGGTAGACAGCGATCAATGATTGATCACTGTATTTCTTTATCGTTCATTACCATTATTGTTGTGATTTTATTTTTATTTAATTGCAAGCAGTGGAATGGTATGACTTTATCTTGTTGACGAACATGAGAAAAATTGGATATGATGAAATTATGCATCTTTGCATTCATAAGCATCTTTGCATATGAGAAGGTGATCATGATTGATCACAACTCCACGGAGTGGAGGAGGTCCCGATCCTTGAGGAGGAACGGGCTTGAGAGTGAATGTTGTCGCGAGCATTCACTCATGCTATCTGCATATCTGTGAAAGAAGTGCATGTGGACATGTAGAGTAGAGTTGCATTCAAATATGAGATGAATGTGTGTGAAAACAAAGAGAAGAGAATGGCATGAGAATATTAATAGAAGGACATGTGATGATAATGAAGTTATTGAATACTGTTGTATTATCATTATTTGTTGTTTATTGATGTATTTGCTAAGTCGTGGACTCACGCTTGCTCTTGTGTTGTTTTTAGGTGATCGTTGAGGGCGTCATGGATGAGAGGGACTAGTGCACATGGGATAGTTTCATACTTTCAGACACATGATTATTTGCCATGAGAACCATTTGATTCATTATTACTATAATACTTTTAGGACATGTTAGAAATTGAATAAGCTTAGATGAATGCTTTGGACTAGTCTAATTTGCTCCAAGTTTTTTGGATTTACTAGTTTGGTGTTGTTTTAGACTTATTGTCTTGCTATGTTTCCCTCAATTATTTGTTCATGCTTGGCAAGTACTTATTCTTGTTCTTTTGTGACCCATTGGTGGGTTTTTATTAATTTTTTGACTTGCTGAAATTTTATAGTGTGTTAATGAATATTAGTTGAAAAGGTAGTTTAGTGGCATTCCAGGCTTAGTGTTGGGCTGAGGTGTTACAATTGGTTCAGGCTCTTTGTAGCTGATTCTGATGAACTCCATGTTGTATCATCTTCCTTTTACGAGATTCGTCCAACTCACGGCGAGAATCTTCTATGAGTACGGCTTTATCCACCATATAATGAAAATCCACATAATCGCTTCCGACAACTTGCAATTTCAGGTTGGGATCGAGTCCACGCTTGAATCGCTTCAGCGTGCATTATCTGTAGCAACATCTTCGGAGCATAGCGAGAAAGTTAAGTGAACTTGTTGAGATATTCACCCAAAGACATGTTTCATTGTTGTAGTTCACGGTTCATTCTTCTTCATTTCCACAATACCATTTGAAACACGCGCTGACTTAAAAGCGGTTGAAAATTCCTCCCAAGTAATGGCTTGGGAATTCTCATGAGTCATGTGTAATTCTCCCACTATTCTACTGTTTGTACCTTTCAATTGATGTGAAACATAAAGAACTTTCTCTTGATCATTACACCGAGCAATGGCTAACTTTTCTCAACTAAACGAAGCCAATCTTCCATGTTCAAAGGTTACGATTTAATGAGAAAACGTGAGACGGACGAGTCCTCATGTACTCGATAACTTGGAATAGTGATGAGCTTGTGGCGTAACACATTTGTTTAATTATTCGATTCAACAAGTTGATTATTGCAAGCAAATCGACTTTGCTAGGTCATCATCTTGCTCAAATTTTGCATCATTGCACTCATGAATTGAGTCTGGCTGCTAGAAGTTGTGCCATGCTTGGATCTGCGGCTCCAGGGACTAGTGAGTGGTCACTAGCATTGACATTGGCATTGGCATCGTCTGACTGAGTACGGCTCGATGTATTGCGAGTGTCAACCATCTGTGCGATTCTCCACAGGTTTAGTAGGTAAGATAGAAAAGCAATGTAAACGAGAGAGAATAGCACAATAGATGAGATAGAATAGGATAAAGAAGACAGAAACAACTTAATTAAGGGCAACAGATTATACCCAAAGACAAAAGACAAAGAAGGCATAGCTGGAACACTATGAAAAGAACAAGTAAACTCTTCAAATTAAAGCCTTAGTGTGACTGCAACATAATGCTTCACAGCAAAATTGCACGTCCCACTTACAAACAACCCAAATAAAGACCTATGCAACAATGATCTAAAAAGCGCTACTAAAGACTCTAGTAAGACGGCTCCCACTCTAGACTAGAGAACGAAGACTCCTCAACTTCTAGAGTGAAGTGACGAAGATACTCTTGACGATCACCGGGGATTTGACTTCTTTCTTTTGGACTAGAGAAATTTAATGGGGCGAGAGAGTCAATTTAAAATTACAAAACAAAATTCAGCAAAGACAAGGAACCAGATTTCTAGAACAAGATGAGAAAAGAATAGACTAGGATAAGAATTGAATAGACCGAGATGGGAAAAATAATTAGAATAGATGAGAATGGAACAACCACTTAAATCAAGTTAGGTTGATTTGATTTAGAAAATATGTTTTGAAGTTTTTAGCTAAAACGACGATGCTAACTAAGGTTGCGTTCTACAGTCGATATGGCTTTGATACCACCTCTGTCAGGACCCAAAAATACGATTCAGGAACTCTCTATGTATTGTGAACTAGTCCCAGATCAGTAGCTATCTCACACAGGAAACAGTGATGAAATACCATCCATTTATTCGATTTAACTAAAAAGATCTCAAAGTAACAAATAGTAATAATAACTGGACCTTATGGTCAACATTTACTTAACTTGCTATGCAGGGCTAAAAAAACAAATAAACTCTTGCAGTGGAATGAAACTCTTGAAATGGCTAATCAACATGCCCACAGGCAATCGAGTGGAGAACACATCCTAATCCGCAAAACCTTCATAGTACTCCTGGACGAAGAACTCTTAAGCAGCTTGATATTCTTCAACTGAGCAACAATAGAGTAAAGTCCTGAGTACATAAAGCACTCAGCAAATCGTGGAGAAATATATGCAAATAGTATTCTTGCAAGGCTTGATCAAAGGTTAGTCAGATGGTTCTTTTGCGTAAAGCAAACATTGATGATAAATACAATAAATAGATTGAAATACGTAGTTGAAAAGAATAGTAAGTAAGTAAACAATTTCTTTGAAACAACAAGTGAACTACCCATTCACTTCCCAACCCAACAATTGATAAGTGAATCCCCAATTCACCAATCGACACAAACCACCAAGTGAATTACCTGTTCACCAAAGAAACATTATATTCATCAAGTGAACTTCCCATTCACACTCTGACTCATTTTATAAAGAAACTCTATCTCTCGTGTAAAATCCCCGGACATGTCCATAACCGAGGATGCGGCTATTCGAATAGATCAATTAACACTTTGCAGAGGTTGTACACTTTACCCACAAGATATAACTAGTGTAGAGATCACCAATCATAACAAAACCTTTCAGAGGATTCATCTCAACAATTGACTCTTCCATTGTGCATACAGCCACTCCAAAACCTCATCGTGAGTTGACGCACAACATTGGACAGGGAAGCAGCAAACTGTCCCGCGATGTGACTTTAGAAAGAGTACACACCACCACCCATATACTACCTGAGTAGTCAATGCCAAAACTCCACAACCTACTAGGTTAAGCCCGTCCTACCAGGCATGTGGTTGTACGAAAGGCCCAATTTAAAGGTGCACAAGATTATATCCTTGACAAGTTACTCAGACTAGTCCACCACAAACCCACAACGTGTTATAATCACACCTTCCAATCCACCATCCACTCGCCCGAGTGAAAACCATTTTATTTAACCAAGACCAATGACATACCCTGTCATGGTACACAAATTTTAATAACAGCAGTGGCTAACCACCACGATTCCATATTTCATTAAGTCAAGATTAATCACTAAGACATATGTGATCATGAACCCATCGTAATTAAGCTGAACTAAGCATCTGTACGATACCCATGTTGGTAATACAAATATGTCCAACTAAAATTATCCATGCTATGGTGATAAAGGACTCATGGTATTCAAATGGTGACAAAGGACTCATAGTATTCAAATAATCATTAGAGGCATAAATACAACATGTGCTAGCTAAACCCAAAACAATTTATATAAAGATAGCATGCAGTTGTATAAAACAATATACTTTTGAAATCATAGGTTCAATATGATCAAAGGACCACGACTTGCCTTGAAATAAATCCTGGATTCATCTTGATCTTGGTGATCTCCTCCTTGCTCAAAACTTTCAAGTATCAACGATACTCATAAACAAAGCAAATAAACTAAATAAATAAATAATAGAGATAAAAACTCCAAAAATTAAATAAAAATCTCATATAAATAGATCTTGAATTTATATTAATTTAGAAATTTGAATGGGCTCAATCGGAGTTCGGATTCAGAAGATATGGCTTTTGGAAATTAAAATACTAAAATCAGGATTTATTGGAATTAATTTTCTGAAGGAAAAGATAATTATGACGTCAGCTGACATCAACAAAGGTTTTCGGCTGAGAAAGAATTAAAAGAAATGAATTTATTAGGTGGGATCCATTAGTCATTGATAGGGTTCACCATGGACCGACTTCATGGTCTTTTGGTTCGGGTTTGAGGAGTTGGTCTGCCACTTGGCCTTGACTGGGATGCCACACACGCAAGGAGGTGACATGGCTGAAGATGTGGACGCTGAGCTAGCTTGCCACATCAGCAAAGAGAACACCGAGAGTAAGATGCTCCAGAGAACATGGCCAGCGGCGTTGCTTGCTACGAGGAGCTCTCTGTCACGGTCGGACATGGCGATGGAGTGGCGCCTGAATGGATCCAAGGGAAGCACCGAAACAGTGAAGGCATGGGGATCGCAAGGGAAATCTCGGGGTGACTGGAGAACGAGTAAAGTGGCGGTAAGAAGGACTTGGCTGACAACGAAGAAGAAGACTTGCGATGGTGTCTCGGTGGCCCAGGGAAAAAGAAAAGGGAGGGAATTGACTGGAGAGGATACGGGACGCAAGGTGACACACCAAGTAGTGCGGAGGAGCTCACCACATAGCAGATCAGCAAGAGGGCGGCGATGTTCATTTTTTGAACAAACACGAAAATGATGCTCTGGAGTTCCTCGGAGGGACATGGTGGAAGCTTGGTGTAGCACACACTATTGCGGACCTAACGGCGGTGGAATCACGGGCGGAGGTGCACTGTCGATGACAAATTTGATGATGAACTGGCTTCGGCGGCCAGCGGTCCTCTGGTGATTGCGGCGCAATGAAGACGAGCTTCGGCCAGCGCCTTAGGGTTTTGGACGAGCAAAGAGAGGCAAAGAAATTGACACAAGTGGATCTCCTTATAAAGGACTGGAGGGAGGAGTTCCACATGGGCACGGCGGCGAAAAAATGCGTATCTCGGACACAGCCTCACGGTCTCCAGGAGAATGATGGCTCACAGTGGCAATGCGGGTCCACCTGGCTGTGAGGGTAAGAGAAAAGCAAAGGGGAGCTGGGCTTTGTCTTTGAGAAAAATGAAAGGCACTAACGCTACTGGTGGGTTCACGCGCCAAGACAAACGAGAAACAAAGCCGATCAAGGAAAGTAAAAAGAAAAAAGCAACCGGCCGGTAAGGAGAAAAGGATGGGGCCAAGGTGGAAAACGGGAGACCAAGGAAATGGGCCGAAGCAAGGAATTCAGCACATTTGGAAATTTGAGATTAATATTAGCTTTTCTTTTTAGAAAATAGCAGGAAATACAAATAGCAACTAGAAAATAGCAAATGCACCCGAAAAAATCTAGAAAATCTATCCAAGCACATAGAACCCAAATAAAATAATTTTGATAATAGTTGATGTTGACATTAATCATATTAAATTATTTTTGATTCATGAAAATTCAGATTAAGCTTTTGACTTTAGTAGAAAAATTCAATTGGTTATTTTTATTTTTAAAACTTCAAAACAAACCAAATTTTTGGGATGTTACATCTACCATGACTCAAGACACTACACGGTGAAATATAGTACTACTGTTAACTGTTGTATCTGTACATGTCATGGTAGTATGTTGTATTTACAAACAAAGATATTGACATATGCTACATCATGGGACTCCATATTTGTATGAGTTGCCTTAGTGAAGACCACATGCTATGTTTTAGTTCTAAGTTTTCTCTTTTTCTGCAATGGTATATTGACTTTTGCCAAACAACCCAAGATCGCAGAAAATTAACATTGGATTTTATCACCTTCCATCCCTGGTATGGAGTAATCTCGCACATTTTCGTGATTACTCTGTTTAGGACGAAAGTTGCTATCAATATAGCTTCTCTCCACCAAATCTTAGGCATATCGGTACACTCCAACATGGCACTCATCAAGTCTGTTAGTGACAAATTTTTCCTGTCAGCTACCTCGTTTGATTAGGGTGAGTATGTGAAACACCTCAGCCCAACATTGAGCCCGGAATGCCACCAAACTACCCTAACTACTAATTTTAACATCAATTAGCAACAAATTGCAACAAGCAATTCAATTCTAAGACCTGTCCACGGGTTACAACAACATAAGAATAATGACATGGCAAGCATAGATATTTAAACTCTAGATAGTAACGTAGGATAACAGTTCTAGAATTAAGTAAAACCAATCCAAAAAGAGACTATTAAATGAATAACATGTTCCAACCAATCATCTAGAATCATTCAATGTCTATCATAGCCTAAGAGGTTAAATCGTTATGCTAAGGTAAAGTTGTTGCATGACAATGATCAAATAATTGAGTGTATGCTGTGTTCCAAGTGATATCCCTTCCCAAGAAGCGTCGTCAACGATCACCTAAAACAACAGTAAAGCAAGGGAGAGTCCAAGACTCAGCAAGTACAATAATAAGCAATGAACAATGTTTAAGCATCAGTACACAATATCATCATTAACATCAATTGTTCACTTTTCTTTATTCTCATGCTCAATCATGCTATTCTCCTTCTTTATTCTCATACACATTCACCAATTACCTTACATTCAATGCATCCTTACGCTACATGTCCACATTCACTTCTTTTGCATATACCAGTATAGCATGAGTGTTCACCCATCCATGATACACTCTCAAGCCCGTCCTCCTCAAGAATCGGGGACCTCCTCCACTCCCGTGGAGTTGTGATTAACATGATCACCTTCTCATATGCAAAGTTGTTTATGAATGCACAAATATTTATAGTTTCATCAACATTACCATTGTCCAACAATGTCATATCCAACCATAAGGAAAAAAAATACTTACCATTAACATTACTTGCAATTAAATAAGTAAAATTACAATAATATAATGGTAAAGTATACAAGATGTTCAACCATTGAACACCGCTCACCATGCACTTGCTGCTTACCCTTGTGGCCGGGATAGCGATGTGGCAGCAATGCACAAGAGGCCACACTTCCTAGACAACAATTCTAAACATATCTCAAAAAATCATAAATTACAACACCGACACTTTATGCTAACCATCATTGCACGTGTACATCAAACCGACCCTTTTAACACGAAACTACCGGACACACTACTCGCTATCCCAAGAGTAAAATGGCCTTATCTTGCTCATCTGAACTTCAAATTAGGCCATCTAATACTTTTTGGAATCCTCACGAAATAACATACAATTTCCTAGTTATGACAAAACTCGGATTCTACAATTTTCTATTCTGTTCTTTTACTCGAAGACCGTTCCAGATTCTATCAAAATAGTTTGTTTCACAATTTTATATCTTTAATTATACAACTTGAACATATATGAATAATATGTGTTCTGGAAACTACACAAGATTTCCTACAATATTCAAGTTGTCACAAATATTTAATTTTACCAATTTCTATATGAAATCGACCCAACTACACGAAGTCCGCCATCTATGTCCCGAATCGGACAGAGCCTTCCGGAGGCTGTATCTTTTCGCTCACTAATCCATTTTAATAATCCATACCTTTTTGGAAAGCTAACACGGTAACCTAACTTTTATCTAGTTACACCAGACTCTAATTCTGAGTATAAATACCCTAATCATCCCCACAACGTTCTTCCCTAAACCTAACGAATCTATATAGAACAAATCCATCTTCCCTTGACCAAACGTTCTAAAAATGGATTAGAGATCAATTGAGGATAAATATAATGGGTTTAGATTGTTACCCTTGGACACGAAGCTAAAGCATGAATTTTCTATCTTTCCCCTTCTCTTCTCTTCTTTACTTTAGGCTGGCAGCACTAAAAAACAACAGGAGTTGTGCCTACGAGGAGAGGGTAGCAAGGGCTAGGGGTGGCACTACAGTAGCAGGGGCATGCTACAATACATAGGATGGCTAGGGCTTGGCTTTCCCCCATCCTCTTAAGCCGGTTCCCCACTTGGGCCGAAGGCCTGAGTTCTAATACTCATCCCAAATTCTGAATTTTTCCTTCTTTCTAATTCTATTTAATTTCAGTACTAACCACTTATTTATTTTATGTTTAAACAAAATTTGACCCAGAATTCTACTTATCATTCTATTCGCAAGAACACCACAACTAAAATTAATCACAATTAACATGTACCCGATGTGAACAACTCTGCATTTTGCTCGCTTATGCGAAATTCTAACTCCCAAGTCGCTTCCCTCTCGGACTTATGGGACCACATCACCTTGATGGATACTAACATCTTACACATCCACACTCGTCTCTACCTTTTCAGGTACACTCAACGAATAGGGCTCGAAGGTACGGCCTTACTCGTTGGTCAACGTCTCTAACTAAACCTCACACTCCAAATCTCTCAAGTACTCCCTCGACACCGGGTCATACAAAACGTTGTTAACCCTACGCCAGGACTCGAGACGGTCCTACCGAAACACTAACTTCCAAAATCCCCTCAACTTTTAGAAACAAACCAATGTACCGTAAGCCACCCCCTTTTGATAGCAAACCACACAACCTGCACAACACACATAGAAATTTTGTTCCATCGCTTAATCGATCTCTTCAACTTAACAATGAGTGCCTCCTTCAACTAGGGACACATAACAGAACCTGCTCTAAACAAACTCTTTTTCAAACAGAACCCAACTGAAAATAAAGGATCCTCATCGCAACCACGCATTACCAACTCCCCACCAAAAGAGTCAAATCCAAAATTGTAGATTCATCATGAAAACCTTTCCACTTTCTAAGTAGGTAGATTGCAAATAAACATCACGTAAGCCAAAGGAGAAATCACTCGAATGCCCAAATTAATCATTTTCTTTCTTTATTTTCTTTCTGAACCAGAAAGAACCACATATGCCAACATAAAGCCAACTCAAATTGCAAATGACCTCTGTCATAAACACACAACTCAAACAAGAATCAAGGGGGCATTTCACTACCTGAGAAAACGTTCTTTTCTCAATTTTTCTTTTAAGAATAAACTTTCTCTCAAATCATGGGATTCCAAATCATCACATAACACACTAACTCATTTTTCTTAAATTGGCAACCTCAACGCTATGCTCAAACCGAATACATCACCCACGCCTTTGTAGCGAGACTCTACTAACCCCACAATAACATACTCTAGCCAACTCCTCTACCAACAGAATTACTTTGTCAAATGATTCCCAACACCTTAATAAAGATTTTCACCCACAATCACATCACTTTAATTCTTTAAAGATAATCAACTTGAAATTCTCAGCACACACACTCATATACTACACCCAAAGAATTTTATCAATGATCATCACACTATTCGAAATCCACTTTTATCATACTACTTCTACACATAGTCATTGGCAACCCAGGTTCTAGCATAAACCTCAAGCCCAATTTCAACCTCCAAGACTCCAACAATGAACTTCTGGTATAAATGATTAGAATATCCTCAGATTCGATGACTAAAATTCCCACAATCCAAATAATATCCTCGGTCATTAACATCAATAATCCTCACTAATCAATTAACTACCCAAAACGATTAATTTCACCAATCTTAGACCCTCACTAAACCACACCATTCAGTTTCACCTACACAACCTCAATATACCCATTTGTAATACCCTAACTAATTGACCAAGATTCAAACTTTTGATAATTCCAATATTCCACCAACATGAATAAAGGTTCTTGGATTACAATTCACGATAGGTTCTACTAGTTGTAACAATAATCAGTCTTGCCCCCAACGACCATCATTCCTTTTAGACTCAATCCTCTATAAGATTTATATCACGAAATCAATTCATCCTCCAATGCTCCTTAATTAACTTGCGATCCAAGGTGTCTCAATATCATATACTTAGCCATTACTAACCAGTTGCCACTATACACTCTATAAGGTTTTGTAAAACAAATCGTCTATTCCTTTCTCAAAAGACGAGGCAAACAAAAACAATTTTCAGCACACAGAAAAAATATTTATCACTCACAGTAAACACAAGGCCAAGGAAAATAGTCAAATAGCAAGGATCTCCAAAAAGCAAAAGAGGAGACCACAATTGAGGGCACAAGTCCCACAAGAAGATAATATCAAACCTCAACCAATAAGAATAAAGTATTACTTTTGAAACTCAAGAAACTCTTAAGCGGTAACGACAGAAAAGTTAAACGAACTTCAACAAGTTGTAAGTTACAAAACTTAACTCCAACCTCAAATATTTCTACTACACTCTTTCCTTTAACAAAGAAAACAATTTTGTTTGATTACAACATTACTTTGCCACCTCAAACAAGAAGAGCTTTTAAGACCAAATCACATTAATCACTTAAGAACCAATAGAACTTTCTAACACGTCGCTTTGCTCCACAAATTTCAGATACCACATAAATCATGAACTCCAAGAGAACACAAATGCAAAGCTCAAACAATTCATTTGAGTGATACCACGAAAGATAATCAAATTTACCCTCTTTCTATAAGAATCAACAACACCCTCACAAGTCACAATCCCTTGTAGACAACGTTACTAACATCAAGAACAACACACTCTTAACAAGAATCGTCATAGTCTACTCTTCAAATATAAAGCTCTCCAAAAACTCACCAAATTGTTCCATACTATTTTATCATCCTATCCTCAAATTGAGAGTCACCAAAACTTTACAACTTCACTACAACAACCACTTTATTCTAGAGGTGATCTACTACACAAATTAAAAGGTTCTACCAAAACCCTTTCATCAAGAACATGCAATCATTCGACAACTCCACAATCATGTAAACATAAGCCACCTATTAAATCCCATCAGTTCAACGCTTAGTGATGCTCAACACCAAACTTCAACACACGATAATTCCACTCCAATGATCATTGTTATCAACTGGCTTCATCATGAAATCTAGTTGCTACCTACTCCCCTTTGCAAATTACATGGATAATTATAAACACATATTCAACGGTTCCTCCTCATGTTTAGGTTTGGGCAAAATCACACTAAAACCTCAAGAATTGAAATCTTCCATCGATCAAAAGTCTCAACAACACTACAACCAAATTAATCTCATCATTCTATATGGAAGAACTATCCAGAACTCCTCCCATAAATTCTAGATCCACCGATATTCAATCCATTTGGTCTTTTATACAAAAATCCAATAATTAATCATGGTAAGAAATATGTAAATCTAGTAATTATATATGATCACTAAGTATTCACAGAAAAGATAATTCCAAGATTAATATCCACTAATGCAATAATCTAATACCTTTTTAACTTAACCATCCCAAATGGTTACATTAATCAATTAAGATTAAAAAATCCAACAAGTTTAGCAAACTAAATAGTTTTTAATAATCAAACCAGTTCATCAATGTCCCACACTTCTTAATAACTTTCGGATTCCTAGTTGGTATAGACATACCCTTAGTCACTATTTCTCATGTAATTACTCTAAGATAACATCAAATTAATCAACTTCACTTCCAAGGATCTTTGTTAAGATCAATTATGCACCACGCCTGACGCAACTTGATAACTCATAACTTATTAATGAACTTATATGTTTACCACCTCTCGCTTAAATATAACAAGACATCACAAAAGGGTTTCAACACTTTCTTTCAGAAAAAGGAGGCATTAAACTTCCACACTCCAAATACTCTAAAAGAAACTTGTAGAATCAAAACTTCCACATGATAAAGGACTTACAAAAGATAATTTCCATTATCCAAAATACAAAGCGAATAATGAGTCACGATGCCAATTTACAATGCTCACAAGCAAAAAACAAATAAATAGTCGGAGAACAAATAATCACTTTATGAAACCAATAAAGACCAATTGAAACCCATCGATGCCTTTGTAACCACTAACCCAAGAAAATTCATCAACCACAATCTGTAATAAGAATAAGCAATGCAAACTCAAGGAAGACAACAATCTTCCCAAAGAAACCCATCCTCAATACTTTTAACTAGCTTACCCGAGGTAAACACTTCACTATTCCCATACCACTTAACGAGGTACAACGACCATGCCCATGGCCACAACCACAATCTCTATCTCTCGACGTGACTACCAACCACAATCAACATCACTATAACAACCCAATTTTTAATAAACAGTAATTATATGCATTTCATATTATTTCGAGCATGTGCATAAATTATGCATTTGAAAATATTAAAATCAAATGTAAACCTCTAACTCAAACTAAAGTCACAAAAGAAATTTGAAATAAAAACTCATAAAAATCTATGGAAAACAATTTATTTAAATACTAGAATAATTGCCATAAATAAAAATGAATTTTATCAAATTTAGGAACTCAATTTAACCTTGATAAAAATTCAAACTTAATTAATAAATATCTTCTCTAAGTGAATTTTAAACAAATGAATAAATCATGAACATAATTTTTAGAAAAATATACATAGAACATAAAATCCTCAAACAATTGCATAAAAATTTACAATATATCGAAACTGCTCTCAAAATTTTATAATTTTGGAGCTTGATAACTATACTTAACAATTCACTTATCCTTCACCATTTTCCGAAAATCCAGAACCCCATTTCTTTTTCCCATCTCACGGCCAGTGGGGCCGCTGGCCGCCTTCTCCCCGCCACGCAGCCCCTTCGCCGCTGCAGCGCCTGGGACACGCGCCCGCGTCTCTGCCGAAGTGAGCTTGTATGCATACCACGCCACCCCCATCTCACAACTTCTTGACCTTCAACTGTAGGAGCAGCACGCCTCACCTTTTTCCTCCCCTGTCTCCATTTTTTCCCTTTCACCCAACTCAGAGCAAACTCAAGCCACACCTTGCCCTCTCCCTCAGTTTCTCCTGCCATCCTTCTTCCACTAATCCCCGCGCCGCTTGAGCTCCCCAACCGCCCGCCGCCTCCTCCTCCCTCTCCTCCCCGTCCAGACTGTTGTCGGCCTCGGCGTGTCTGCCCTGCCGTTCCCGCGCCAAGCTCCACCATCAGCCCCGCCATCGCGCGACGCCCTCGCCCGTCCGGCCACCTCCTGCTTCCTCCCACTCTATGGCCAACCCGTCCTCCCGACCTCCACTTCCCCTGCCTCCTCCGCTTGCCACCGTCGCACGGTTCTCAAGTGTCGCGCCCCAAGACGGCCGACAAGCGCCGCGCCGCTTTTTTCCGTGCCCGTACACCGACCCGAGCTCCTCTTCACCATCGGAATCTCAGGCGCCCGTCTTCTTCACCGGCTCCGGCCCGAGACCGCCCGTCTTCAGCCTCGGCACCTCCCTGACCGCCGGCTCCCTGCGCCTCCTCTGCCACCACTCCAGGCCCCTGCGCCTTGGCTCGTGCGTCGCCACCTGTGCCGCTCCCCTCTACTGCCGGTGCCGCTTCAGCGCCTTCACCACCTAGAGCTCACCACAACACCGGCATGGCTACCACCGACCTTCTGACCGCCGGCGACAAGCCATGGCCGAGCCGTCTTTGGTCCCCTCCACCTTGCCCTCTATGTGTTTGTATAAATGCCTCAAAGAATGTCTTTGTTCTGTACAGGTGGAGTTTGCCTCGGCCACCTCTGTCCATTTCACCTGTGCTCAACTGCCGCCGTCAACCCTCCTCACCGACGCCAAGCCATGCTCGAGCCGTTCCTGGTTTTCCCCTGCCGCCTTCTCTCACGATCATGTGTTTGTGCATGAATTGTGAACCTCCTGTAAGTTGATAAAGGCTTTTAGCTAAGTGTTGTGATTAACCAATTGATCACTCAAACATAATTAGCAACTGAATGTTTGATTTAGTGGAAAAGTTAGTTGTTAGATTCGTAAAAGCACTTTGGTTGAAATAAATGAACAGAGAAGAAATGGCAAGTGTATGGGTCTTTGTTTGGTTAAGTAAAAGGTTAATGCTATTGAGTTGGAAAACAGAAAGTAAGGACATATGTGTTTGATCTCATATCTCAGATCATATGTTCTTAAGAGGGTGAGGACGTATATCGCTCCATCACATGTACGCACCTTAAGGGCTCCGATTGCGATCTAATATGTGCAAACTAGCATGACTCTACTCTCTGTCATTTAATTTTGTCGATCGGGTCGGCATTCCGACAACATGTGGACCCCGGTTGGCGTGTTCTATTAGTAACTTGAATCGGGATCGGTCACCACACATGGGTATTCCACTCAACAAAGTGTCAACTTGTTGAAAACACCAAATCTTAGTTTACCGCCAAAGATACCAAAGGGTTGTGCTATTATTCCGAGGCTTACGGGCTAACTAAGTCATGTGGGTAAAGATGTACACCCCTACAGGGTTTAAAACTATTCGAATAGCCGTGTCCACGGATATGGACAATGCTTGAGTTGAATAGATCTTTGTATAGATTTCGAACTACAACTGTGTTATGGGTACTTTCGGCATGAAGGGAAATCATGCATTGTTTTACTGGTGGTAGATAGCCACTTTGATTGTTGTTATTATTTATGATTACATTCTCTTTTACTTACTGTTTTAGTCCAAATTGATTTATAAAATTGCTTTGTCAAAACTTAGTAAGTATAGGACTAAGATGTATCGCTTTGTGCAAAATTGAACCCTTTACAGCCTTTCTTTTGTCAACCTTAAGCATGTATGAATTCTAATCCTTTGGATAGGTTCTATCAAACACTTTCTTTTCATAGTTTGTGTAATCTTGCAGTACCTTACAGACTCGTGTTTTATAACCTCTTGTTGCGGTAAGGATGGTTATTTATATGAGATGCCCATTAGCGCCGATCGTGGTGACGCTAACGAATGAAGCTAATTCTAATCTCCACTCAATAGCCCGAGGGTGATGGGGCCATTGGTGGTTTTTTGTTTACTTCAAGTTTCATTGCTAATTTTGTTGTGACCATGGGTCACTTGAACTTGTAAAACCGAAATGTAAAACTTTATATGAAGTAACGTAAGTGTATGCCTTGTATGTCTGATGCAATGTTGTATAAGGATATATGTGCAATAGTCACTGATCCTGGGAACTATTGCAAGACATATATCCGGGAACATGAATGTTGGATTTGTACCTTGTTAAGAATTATGCTTCTAGTATGATTTCTAATTAGGACCGAATGGTTCCTGATTATAAGTTATGCTTTAAGTATGATTCTTAATTCGGCATAAATCCCAACATTCCGGGGTCCTTACAATCACACAATAAGTTCAAAGAACCCATATCAACTCACGTATTAGTATTGCAACATATCGAAAGCGTAAGAGCAATACTCGTCCCATTCTCATCCTACTGTGCACTAGTGTGTCAAATTTTAAGTTAATTAACCATTAGCAAATTTTAGTTAATTTTACTAGTCCTAAAATAAATTTTAGCAATTTTTAGGTTACCTAAATTGTTAACGTATTCACCACGGACCTAAAGCCCGCTTTGATACCAACTGTAACACCTCAGCCCAACACTAAGCATGGAATGCCATCAAACTACCCTAACTACTAATCTTAACATCAATTAGCAGTAAATTGCAGCAAGTAATTCAATTCTAAAACCCGTCCACGGGTCACAACAACATAAGAATAACGACATGAAAAGCACAGATATTTAAACTATAGATAGTAACGTAGGATAATAGTTCAAGAATTAAGTAAAACCAATCCAAAAAGAAACTATTGAATGAATATAATGTTCCAACCAATCATCTAGAATCATTCAATGTCTATCATAGCCTAAGAGGTTAAATCATCATGCTAAGATAAGGTTGTTTCATGACAATGATCGAATAATTGAGTGTATGCTGTGTTCCAAGTGATATCCCTTCCCAAGAAGCGTCATCAACGATCACCTAAAAACAATAGCAAAGTAAGGGTGAGTCCAAGACTTAGCAAGTACAATAATAAGCAAATGAACAATATTTAAACATGAGTACACAATATTATCATTAACATCAATTGTTCACTTTTCTTTATTCTCATGCTCAATCATGCAATTCTCCTTCTTTATTCTCATACACATTCACCAATTACCTTTCATTCAATGCATATCTATGCTACATGTCCACGTGCACTTCTTTTGTGTATACCAGTATAGCATGAGTGTCCACCCGTCGATGATACACTCTTAAGCCCATCCTCCTCAAGGATCGGGGACCTCTTCCACTCTAGTGGAGTTATGATCAACATGATCACCTTCTCATATGCAATGGTATTTATGAATGCACAAATATTTATAGTTTGATCAACATTACCATTGTCCAACAATATCATATCCAACCATAAGGAATAAATAATGACCATTAACATTACTTGCAATTAAATAAGAAAAAACACAACAATATAATGGTAATAAATGGTAAAGCAAAGAGTGTTCAACCATTGAACACCATCTACCATGCACTTGCCTATTTACCCTTGTGACGCCGGATAGCGATGCGCTGGCAATGCACAAGATGCCACACTCCCTGGACAATAATTCAAAACATATCGAACAAATTCATACATTATACCACCGACACTTTATGCTAACCGTCATCACACGTCTACATCAAACCGACCCTTTTAACCGAAACTACAAGACACACTACCCGTAGTCCCAGTAATAAAACGGCTCTATCTTACTCATCTGAACTTCAAATTAGGCCACTAATACTTTCTGGAATCCTCATGAAACAACATACAATTTTCTAGTTATGACAAAACTCTAATTCTACCGTTTTATATTCCGTTCCTTTACCCAAAGACCGTTCTAGATTCATCAAAACAATTCGTTTCATAATTTTATATCTTTAATTCTACAAATCGAAAAAATTCATACATTATAGCACCGACACTTTATGCTAACCGTCATCACACGTCTACGTCAAACCGACCCTTTTAACCGAAACTACAGGACACACTACCCGTAGTCCCGAAGAGTAAAACAGCTCTATCTTACTCATCCGAACTTCAAATTAGGCCACTAATACTTTCTGGAATCCTCATGAAACAACATACAATTTTCTAGTTATGACAAAACTCTAATTCTACCGTTTTATATTCCGTTCCTTCCTTTACCCAAAGACCGTTCTAGATTATGTCAAAACAATTCATTTCATAATTTTATATCTTTAATTCTACAACTAGAATATATATGAATAATATGAGTTCTAGAAACTAAACAAGATTTCCTACAATATTCAAGTTGGCACAAATATTTAATTTTACCAATTTCTACACGAAATCAACCCAACTACACGAAGTCTGTCATCTACGTCTTGAATCTGGACATTAGCCTTCCGGAGGTTGTATCTTTTCGCTCGCTAATCCATTTTTAATGATGCATACCTTCCTAGAAATCTAACATGGTAGCCTAACTCTTCTCTAATTAGACCGAACTCTAATTCCGGGTCTAAATTCCCCTAATCATCCCTGCAATGTTATGCTCTAAACCTGACGAATCTGGACATAACAAAATCCATCTTCCCCTTGACCAAACGTTCTAAAAACGGATTAGAGATTAATCTAGGATAAATCTAATGGGTTCAGATCGTTACCCTCGGAGACACAAAGCCAAAGCACGAATTTTCCATCTTTTCCCTTCTCTTCTCTTCCTTGCTTCAGGCCGGTAGCTCTCAAAAAGAGCAGGAGCTGCACCTAGGAGGAGAGGGTAGCAAGGGCTAGGGATGGCGCTACAGTAGCAGGGTGGCACTATAGTAATAGGGGGTGGCTAGGGCTTGGCTTTCCCCACACTCTTAAGCCAATTCTCCACTTGGGCCAAAGAGCTATGTGCCGAAGGTCAGAGTTCTAATAGTTCTCCTAAATTTTGAATTTTTCATTTCTAATTCTATTTAATTTCATGTCGAACCCAGATTTTTGAAATCCCAAATCCTCTTTGAATACACTGTGCTATTCCCTGGATCAGTAGATAGCACTCACATGCACATTGCTGAATCAATTCATACAAGTCGTAAGACCAAACCAATCAATATATTACAAGTATCAGAGTGACATAGACCTCATCGGGTCGAGTTTACAAAAAGGGCCGAACAGGCCAAAAATTACATTATAAAAGAACAGCGGAACTACGGCAGAAGCAATGGAGGAGGTAGAGTACATCTCTCCACAGGCAACGACTGAGGTACTCATATATGACTGGTATTAATATGACTGGTATTAACCAAGGACTTGGACAATACCAACAGAAATTATAGCATCTTGATGAGCCGCCTAGATGGGACAAGACTTAGACTACTCAAAACTAGACTACTCTTCATCACCGCCTTGTCCATCGACTTCGGGGTCCTCGTAATAGTCGTAGTCTCCATGATCCGCAGGACCTAAAGGGTTGGGGAAAGTGCGAGGATAAGCACAACTTCTATGCTTGTGAGCCAATCCACAAGATGCAATAATATACATGCAAGGCTTGACAAGGGTGGCTCGGGTTCTTTTATTTACTAAAGTAATGTTTTCAATTATCAATAGTAGTAAAGTCCTATCACTTAGCATTTTAACCAAATTGCTGTTTGTAAAGAGAGTAATTGCAATAATATAACAGTAGATGTTACCTCCACCCACTACTACAAAAAGGCTAATATCGACGCCTCATCATGCACGGTTGCCCAAAACCGCTCAGTATTATATGCAATCACTGACGGTTTTAGTTTTGCTACCGTGCGTATTCTCGCTCGCGCTTAAAACCGCTCTGTGAAGAGATAATATCATAGGCGGTTCATATTGAAAACCGTCGTGAACTATCACGCAGGCGGTTCAACAAAACCGCTCGTGATATTACTAAGTACCACGAGCGGTTTCAACAAACAACATGCTCAGGATACTTCACGAGCGGTTTTAATAATGAACCGTCTATGATATGAGACCATATCACGGACGGTTCCATTGTGGAACCGTCTGTGATAAGTATCACTGACGGTTCCATAATAGAATCGACAATGATAAGTCTCTTTATTAGTAGGAGCCCGCTAGGGTTTGCGCTCTAACTCGTCACTCCCCAGCGCCCTTACTCTCGTCCATTCCCCTCCCCACCTGAGTGACCCCGTCGCCGACGCTACCATGCATTCTTCCCGTCGCCGATAGTTGTGACACCACGGTTCACTGCACAAGACACTAAATGACGATAAGAGTGTCTTTTGCGGTCATCCACAGCCACAACTATGGTGACGCCAGGCGCCTTCCCTCTTCCTCCTCCCCCGGCAGACACGATTCTCACTACCTCTCCACCGGCGATGTCGAGGTAAGATAGATCTATCACCTATTGGTTTGTACTGTTGGTATTCATGTGAACCGAGCTCCTCCTCCCTCGCCGCCAGCTCCCGCACCTCCGGATCAAGCTCCCTCCTCCATGTGCCGCCGGATCAAACTCCTAGTCCTCCCTCGCTGCGCCGCCGGCCCTGGCTCCTCCTCTCTACACTGTAGCTCCAGCTCCTCCTCCCTCTGCTTGGCTGGCTCGTTGCGCTACCTCATACCTCCCTCGCGCCTCCAACCTCTCCGACTCTCCCACTAACGCGTAAGTCCCCTTCTTGTCTTCTTGATGTTGTCTGGTTGTTGGTTGATGCTGATGGTGATGGCCATTGGCCAGAGCCCAGATGCTAAATGTGTAATACATACATACATGAAGAGAAGTGCATCATTGCAGAGAAGTGTAAATGTGTAATACATACATGTAGAGAGAAGTATAGAGAGATCATAAATATAAATGAATGCAATGATCATGCAGATGCTTGTTGGCTAGTGGCACCTTGCTAGCTGTTGAACTGCTCAATGATGTTAATAGTCTTATGCTAAAATTGAATTGATAATTAGTTCATATTAATAGTCCCCTTGCTCTGTGATGTAAACTGAGGGCTATTGGTGTATGTACATTCTATGCATCTTGCTTAGTTCATGTTGTGGGTTCAGATTAACAAAAATGAATGGGGATGGTGGGTTTGGTTAATGCTCTCGATGGATCTTGAGGGTTATTGATGCGATTCTAGCTTTGTGCTTGGTTGGCTTACATTGGATGTGGTTAGGATGGGGCTTGGCTGCAATTAACTTTTCATATTTGTAAAGGTTAGGCTAATTTGTAAAGCTACAATTAACATAAAAATTATTTATTAATTGGTGTGTATTGTATTCGAAAACAAGACCAAATGAGTCAAAACTACTACAACACCTCTTCACTGTCTCTCGCCATTCATTTCACCTTTGTCTCGTGTAACGTGTTCATGCCGATCAAGTTCTCCTACCTTGCGTCCCAGATATGTCCTACCATTCCATTCATAATCTCTTCTCTATAAAGTCTCTAGTGGGGCTTGTGCCATTAAAATCGGCATCATATATATATATATATATATATATATATATATATATATATATATATATATATATATATATATATATATATATATATTTGTAGTCCTCGGCCACTTTAGATGTAGTCCACGCATGCATGAGAAGGATGAGGCAAGAGTATGCAACTTCATCGAGCCCATGTAAGTTTAAAAGTATGGATGCAAGGAGATCGTCGGGACATCCAATTACGGATGTTGTCGATAGGTAATTGGGCGTCGCTATGTTGAGAAAGTGGCGTGGGCGTCAACCGAAGGTACTCCAAGCTGGGAAGTGGCATCATCTATCGACAACCAACAATTCTTGAGCATGTAATTGTTTTTAAAGATGATTACATGCTCAAGAATGGTTGGTTGTCGATACATGATGCCACACCAACTCAAGATCCAAGTAACATAGCGAGAATTCTTTTGACAACATCCAAGTAAAATGTGATCTCCTTGCATCCATACTTTTTGGCATGGGCTCAATGAAGTTGTTCGTGGCTACCGCCTCATCCTTCTCATGTCGCATGGATGACCTCCTAAAGTGGTCGAGGGATATATATATATATATATATATATATAAAATATGGCATAAGCAACCACTACTTGGAGGCTTTATAGAGAAAAGTCATCTGAGCGGTTCTCTAAGTTAATAACCGTCTATGATAGTATGCATCATGAGCGGCTTAAAACCGTTTGTGATGACCTCATGTCATCATCGACCCATAAACTCGACGGCTCACGAAATCATCTGTGATGACGTTTTTGAACCGTCTGTGAAAACCTTTTCTGTAGTAGTGACCTATGCTTATTTTGAAAATGTGGCTACAACCACTATTAACAACACTGGGTATGACCACCCAGGATCAACACTGGGTACAACCACCTAGGAACAATACAAGGTCCGTGTTACATCAACCCAACCAGCTTTAATCCCACCCACAAAGGTTTTTTAAAAAGAACTAACTCTAGCAAGTTCCCATGTCCGCCTTTGATCGCAGGCACGGCTGTTTAAATAGTTTTACACTCTATAGAGGTTTGTACACTATACCCACAAGAGATAATCAACTCGTAGCGCCACACGATTCCTTAGTCATGTGGTCGAGAGACCATCACAGTAACTTTTCAAATCACCTCGCCCCTTCTACCATCTCACCCATGTGAGGTTGCGCCCATACGTTATGCGGGATGTTCATAACAATGACTAGCGAGCTAGCCTCCACTCACCACAACGACTAGCGCAGTTGGCAACTCCACCTTACCTCGGTGTCCCATTCAAGTCAGAACGCATCCGCCGCTTGCACAACCTTGTTCCTCTCCAGCGAGATGACTTTCAGGGTTCGATAACTTTACTAAGCCAAGTTGCACTTTGCAGACTTGTGGTTGCACATGTTTTACAATAGGAGGTCATAACCGGATTAAGTCCTTAATGCCATCTGGGCAGTTCATGCCCACCATTCTCGTGCTACATCTGCACTCACCAACATACCATCCGCCCAAATTTGGTATAGCATTTTGGGGTTTGAGGAGGAAAACCAATTTATCTCAAATACTGCAGTCATGTACCTCCCACGACTATCCCAAATTATTTTCATGTTTTTAAGAGATGAATGATCAGGGCATTTTAATGCCCCGGTACTTAAACAAGACTAGCATGTCGCTTAAGTACAACCTACAATTAGTATAGTTACTACATAGTTACTACGGTGACATGAAATAACGGATTCAATTGTCAAAGGATGGTTTAATAATTAATTAACCAACAAGTGGTCATTTAACTACCTTAAGAGTTAACATACATTTGCTTAAAGACTTAAAGCATGTAGTTTTGGTAATTTAAAGGAATATAATTTGCATAAAAGTAGGCTCAAAATGATCAAAGAATTGACTCACCTGAGCTAAAGGCAAGAGAGTCTTGGTAGTCTTGTGCTTGATCGAAATGGAGGTCTCTTGCTTCCTCGAACTCTACTTGGACGAACGTACCGGAAAAGATCAAACAAGCAAGGAGAACAAATAAATACACCAGAAATAATAAAAGAACTTCGAATTACATAAGACTACTGCCAAAAGCAAGATCTTGAATTTAGACAAATTTATAAACAAAGAACGCTATAATCAGAGTTACAACGGAGGAGAACGGAGTCCTCAAAGTTTTGGCTTCAAGCATTGCTCATCTGACTACGCATGGTCGGGGGGACGTTCGACTACTCCACGTGGTTGAAAAGAGGTTTGACTACAGGATGTCATCGAAAGGAGGTTTTGACTACAGGACGTGGTCAAAAATAAGGAAAGAATTCGACTATTCAACGTGGTCAAAAGAAAAGAAGGATTCAACTACTCAACATGGTCGAAGAAAAAGAAGGATTTAACTACTCAACGTGGTCGAAGAAAAAGAAGGATCTGACTTCTTAGTAGAAAGAAGATTTCGACCACATGGTCGGAAGGAGGTTTTGTGCACTCGTCGTGGTCGAAAAGGGGTCTCGACTACGATGTGGTCGAAAAAGAAAGACTCGACTACTCGATGCAGTCAAAAGAAAAGAAGGACTCGAAAGAAAGACTCGACTACTCGACGCAGTTGAAAGAAAAGAAGGGCTCGACTGCTCAACGCGGTCGAAAGAAAAGAAGGATTCATCGCTCAACGCGGTCGAAAGAAAAGAAGGACTCGATCGCTCAACGCGGTCGAAAGAAAAGGACTTGAAAGAAAGACTCATCGCCGACGCGATCAAAAGAACATGATACAAAACAGGCACAAGAAACTCACCAATATCGAGAGAGAGGCCGAGGGGTCATGGACTGACAAGCAATGGGAAGCTCGTGGTTGAATGCGAAGGAGGACGGTGATGAAGGGGTCAACTGGGACTAGAGGAGAAGAGAAAATACGGCGGCTCCTGTGAAACACAACTGAAAGAGAGTAAGGGAGAATGCTTCAAGGAGCTCTAGGACACGAAATGACGCTGGTAGAAGAGGAGGCTACACTGGTGCGACGAGGATCGAGAGGAGGTGCGCGGCGGCTTGAACTCAGAACTCGGGACTTTGTGCAACCACAACAACCAAAAGCGAGAGATGGAAAGTATGGGAAAAACAAGAGGTAAAAATGGCTCCCTAGTGCTCCATTTATAGAGGAAGGAGGGGGACCAGGTGACAAGATGGAGCGGCAGGGTTCACGACGGCACGGCGGAGACAACGACATTTAATGCACATGACGATGCGAAGGCAACGGCATTTAATGCACTCGTCGCTGCGAAAAAAGAGAGAAAAACACGCCGAGGCAAGGGTGGTCAACTACAAGAGAGTGGTCGACAATGAGAGGATGGTCGCAAAGGGCGTCGAACGGGGACAAGGTGCACGGGGTGTGGCAGAGAGGGTATGTGGTCGAAAGAAGCTCTCGACCACCTGATCGAAATAAAAAGAAAAAGGGGCAAGGGGAGGAGAGGGGCTTGATGGGCCGGGCTCAACAGAGAGGATTCGAAATGAAACCGAGATTTAAGATAAAACACGAAACCCGAAATTTGAGATGAGGCAGAAACTAGAGAATTTTGTAATTACACTATAATTTGAAATAGGTTTTAAAAACCAAGAAGACAAACGGAAAGATACTATACAACCCCCGAAAATAGGATGTTACATTTCAATACTAATCACTTATTTGTTTTATGTTTAAACTTGATATTACAGTATGGTGGTGTAGCTTTATGATCTATTCTATGTTCATAACAGAAATGGGAGAATTCATGAGAGATATACCCTCCTCTACGATCAGACCTTAGTCTTTTTTTTTTCTTTCTAATTGGTTCTCAACCTCGACCTTATAAATTTTAAAGTAATTTAAGACTTTATCTTTTGTTTTCAGTAGATACATATAACAATATAGTGATGCGTCATCAATAAGAGATAGAAAATATATTTTGCCTTCTTTTGTTAACAATCCATTCACCTTACACGAGTTAGAATGGACAAGATCTAATGGTGTCCCCCGGTAAATCGAACATACCAAATCTATTGGTACCCGGTAAAAAATAAAAACTGGTTTTTCAAAAATCGGTCATACCGGATTTATCGGTATCCCCAGTAAAAAAATAAAATCCTGTTTCCGAAACGCTGACCGCATCAGCTTGGATGAATGATTTTTGCAGCAACCAAGAAAGTTCATGAATTAAGCACGAATGCACGCCTCCAAGGTTTCTATGTTACTACGACTTCCAGTGCAGAGTGCAGACAACGTGTCTCGCAAATTTGTGATGAGAATCTCAAAGTACGGATGCCTTTGTCTACACTGCCTGCTAATATATAAGGGCAACAACGTAGTAAAGTTATTAATAAAGGGGTAAGAGACTTTGTTTTAATTAATGAACAGCTATGTATAATGTTTTAACCAAAGGGCATTAAGGTTGGTGTTCGATGAGCATCCTAGGGTCGGTGCTGACATGTGATGTCCGACATTTTGTTATAGATATTGCTAATCGTAGATTTCTGTACGTGGTATGGTATAAGGCACTGGATGACAATTGCTGTCGAACAATATAAAAATGTATGAAGAGAATATTTAAAACAAGAGAAAGGAAAATCAAACTTTTAATCGAAATGAGCCCTCTTTTTTTTGGGTTGGCGAAATATATATGAAATGTAAGCATTATACAGAACGTTTAATCCCAACGTGCTAAACCCAAAATACTAAATCGAAGGTAAACAGTAATAACAGGGTCTCTATTTTTAGATAGAATGAATGTTTATAAATATATTTGGTCGACTGTATGTGTACAAAAGGGGAATGTCTATAACAAGAAAGAAACAGAGGGAAATACCTGTTCATCGAGCAAGATAAAGTCTTTTCTTGCTATGTTCGTATTATCTCTATGGTCTTGTGTCTCCCGAGTCTAGTTATTCCGACTTTCACGCGCCAATGTTGAACATCTGTGAAACGCGCATAGCATAGAGTATGCCATCTGCAATATCATATTGGTTAGTAGGTAAGTGTATGCACAGTGATTAAGCAACAGCTGAACAACTATACATACTACATATATTTTCATATATGTACTGAAAGATACATGGTAAGAAAAAACGTATGTATCGTTGATCCGTCCCAAAAACCAATTTGTATATAGTAAATAATGTACAACCTAGCTAGTTTCAGATATGTACTGAAAGATACATAGTAAGGAAAAACGTATGTATCGTTGATCCGTGCCAAAAACCAATTTGTATATAGTAAATAATGTACAACCTAGCTAGTTCGTAGTTATGCACAGTGATTAAGCAACAGCTGAACAACTATGAAATTGTATATAGTAAATAATGTACAACCTAGCTAGTTTCAGATATGTACTGAAAGATACATAGTAAGGAGATACTGAAAGATACATAGTAAGGAAAAACGTATGTATCGTTGATCCGTGCCAAAAACCAATTTGTATATAGTAAATAATGTACAACCTTGCTAGTTCGTAGTTAAATATAGAGTAAATGTAGCATGCCTGCGTGAGAAATCCTTGAGTGGATTGTTAAATCTAAAGTAATATCTATTATACATGAGCGTATTACCTTTTAAAAATAAGCACAAGAAAACCAACATGCTAGCGTTGTGGTAGTAGTAAAGAGCGAGTGGACCATTATATCTGTTTCAAATGTATATTCTTGTTATATCCAGAAATCGCTTCGTAAATCCAGTCAGATTTGTTGGACTGGGTTAGATGATGTAACCGTTATTATTATTATTATTATTTTAAAGGCCTGATAGATAGTACAATAAATCTGTTGATTAATAAAAAGGTTACATGGTAATGATGTATTATGAAAAGAAGATGAAGAATGGAATTGTATTTTACTTGGTATAAGCATGCAACCTTTCTAAAAAAATGTAGCACCTTAAGCGTGTATAAACTCATCAGAAACATCAGTGCTTGTACGTAAAATCTAAACGTTTACCTAGCGAAATTAGTCTAGGCGAATGAAACCCGGACGCATCACTTTGGCGCAAGGCAAAGTCACGTATCCTCAGCAAGAACCATTTGGAAACCTGTTGAGCAAACACACGGCAAATGGCAGGTCATGAGAGGACGAATCGTAAAGCAGCACGAATATAAAAGGTGAAGCAGAGGCAAGAGAACAGAACGGAATGGTAACTACGGCCAAAACCGGTAACCTAATAAAATTCTGTCTAGAGAGTGCGAGGCCGCGAGCAAGAAAACTAAGCAGGGAACCAAATGAAGGGAACAGGTAGGCGAGCTGAATGGAGCAACGACCCATAAATCAGAGGTAACATGCGTAAGTAAGTAGAGCATAAGGCAACAAAACAGTACTGTGAGTGAGTGAAAATCAAGCCCGAGACACGGAGCCGAATAGGCCCAGCAATAAATTCGCTAGCCTCGTGTACACGTTCGTGCGAGCCGCACGTCGTTCGGCCAAGACAACACTGCAGAAGCGACAGGACCGGCCAATAAATGGGATGCACGCGTTCGTGCGACCCGTGCGACGTTCGGCAGGCAGTACACCGGGTGAAGCGACTGGCTGTGGGGTGCATATCTAGTGTACATAGTGTATTTAGTGTATATATACACAAATTTTTTATTTGGGTATCAAATAAGCATAAAAAATTCTAGATGTAGTTGATGGTGTTTTGTTCCACCTTTTAAAATTTCAAGTTCAAACTCAATGTATATTAGAAGAAACAAAAAAGAGAAATTCACTGTGAATAGTATGGAAAGAGGAAAGAGAAAACAGGAAATATTACTATTCACAGTGAATTTCTGTTTTTTATTTTTTCTAACATACATTGAGTTTGAACTTGAAATTTTAAAGTGTGAAACAAAACACCATCAACTACATCTAGAATTTTTTTCAGAATTTTTTATACTTGTTTGATACCCAAACAAAAAGTTTATATATATGTACATCAAATACACTATATGCACTAGATATACACCCTGGCTGTGTGGTGGCAAACGCTGGAGCGACCATCCAACTCACGTGAGGCACGCGGATGCAATCGCACGGAGCGAAACACGCGATGCAGCATAAGCTGCGAGACGACGTGACCGATGACAGGACGTCGCATTAAATATGCGCAGACGTTTTCGCGGCAGGAGAGACGACCAAACGATACGCTCGAACGCTAAATGGCGTGCACTGCGAGGCGAACGAACGATGCGTCCGAGTGCTAAACGGCGTGCGATGTCCGAGTGCTAATCGGCGTGTACATCGCGTGCACGTGGCTTCGCGTTGCCGCGCGCTAGGACGGACGGCGCGGCCGAATGCTAAACGTCGTGCACGGGCTGTCGTTGCTGTCACGCGCGTTGGGATGCGTGTAGACGTGCGCATGGGAAGGCGGGGCCCACGGACGTGCGCGGGACGTGCTTCGCGCCGTTTCGCCCAATCGCGATGGACGAATCGCTGCTGCGCAAGGCGGGGCCCACAGACGTGCGCGGGACACGCTTCGCGCCGTTTCGCCCAATCGCGATGCACGAATCGTTGCGTCGAGATCCTCCGGACGCGAGGCCATCGCCGCGCGTATCGGACAGCGCTGGTTTTACGCGCGACGTTGGCACCCTGGAGAGCAGCAACCAACTTTGCTATAATAAGAGTAGAAGAGTAGATGTCTACTTGGGCATTTCTAACTGTTCTAGTGCCATCTAAATTGACCAACCAACAAGAATTGATTGGACTCAACCAAACCCTAAAAGATTGGTAATGGAACCACTAGAAATTTAGAAGGACAAGCCAAAAAATAATACATCAATTTTTGGGTGGCACCTTTTCTGGCCCTTGTTCCCCAAACGTAGTTATCTTGATTGGTTAGTTTGGCCGGCAGATTTTGGAATCAATGAAACCTCCAAGCCAATGCTGAGATTTTAAATGGGTAATGTTAAAGTGTTCATTGGTGTTATCATCGTGTACTTAAAGAAGAGTTGCCGCAATGTCCAAATTGCTTGAGTGGCGCCAACCAAGATGAATCCATGTTTGGATATTCCAAAATGACGAAGGATTCTGCTATAAATTGAGGTCAATTCTTCTCATGAGTGCAGGGGGACTAGGCATTTTATTGGCAGAATGTTGACCACCACGTCTGCCTCGCTTCATCCATGTATCTGTTTGTCTTCTCGCACCTGTAGACCTGCCTTTTCTCTAGGTGCAAGAACCTCATCAAGATCTTTAACCTCAAACCCAAAGGTCTCTCTCTCTCTCTCTCTCTCTCTCTCTCTCTCTCATCTTCGCAAAGTATAATTGATATTTTCTACTCGCATGACCAGCCAAACCAGAAGGTTGATAGGTTCTCTTGGAATAGTCTTCAAAGCTATGGATTGGAAGCAGAATCTCGGTAATGTTTTTTTGTTTTCTTGCTTCAGAAACCTTTGTTTCAGGAGCTCCTGAGGCAACTATCTTTCACGGTGGATGAAGTCTCAAAGGCATCAGAGAGACTTTTGGATGCATTGGTTGACTTAACTTTCAAATTTACAGACCAAGCTCTTCTCCCGTCCGAGGTATAAACTTCAATCCAGGGAACTCTTCGTTCCCATTGCAATTCAATTGTAGAACTTCTACTAATGTGACAACTAAAAATTTGGCAATGGTTCATTTTTCACAAAACTAACAACCAATTGTGACAATCTTGCAGAGCAATTTTGCACCAGTTGATGAGATCAGTGAAGCCATAGAGATACTTCAGATTGAAGGAAAGATACCTGAAGATTTCCCGGAGGGCATATACATCAGAAATGGTGATGCTCTCATTTTTTTTCTGATTATCCACTAATAAATAAGCACATCTGTGTACAGGCACGTGAGAATCGCAAACCATAAGCTAAATTTCAGACAATTTTAACAGGTTCGAATCCACTCTTTGGTGCCCTCCATTCGACAGTCTCGATCTTTGGACAGTCCAGTGAGATTTGGGTAGAGGGTGAGGGCATGCTCCATGCCCTCTACTTAACCAAGAACAGTTCAGCCACTTGGTCAGTCTCCTATGCCAATCGCTACGTGCAATCCGAAACGTTCAGGATTGAAAGAGCCCGGCAGAAACCATGTTTCCTCCCTGCCATCGAGGGCGACTCTGCAGCCATCATCGCCGCCTACATTCTCAACTATGTAAATAACACTTTGCAAACCCAAATAGCATGCTATTTATCTGACAGTCTTACACTGAAATGAGTGAACATGCAATGCAGCTGAGGTTTGGCAAGGTGAATAAGGATCTCAGCAACACCAATGTGTTTGAACATGCTGGCAGGGTGTATGCTGTCGCTGAGAACCATCTGCCCCAGGAAATTTGCATAGAGAACCTCGACACAGGCGATACCTGGGATATCGGTGGGGAATGGGATCGGCCCTTCACAGCTCACCCAAAGGTTTGGACGACCACTAGCTGTATCCTGCATAAGCTACATGAACTGACAAGAATCAGTAATTGACGCATGACTGCATGAGTAGGCCACAAGAATAAAAATCCTATAAATAGTTACAAGTACTGTGGCTGTGTAGCAAGTCGATCCTGTTTCTCAATTTATCTTAATGAATAATAAGACAGTGACATCTGTCAGAGAACAACAATATTCAACAAACAGTCGTACAAAGTCAGGTGCCTATGCACTCCAAAGAAAAATAATCAGATTGCTTCAATTACATCCGTGTTCTGCAAATTTTATTCAATCAGTAGGTAACTGGGTCAAGAAGAAAACGAATAATGGAGCCCAGGCCTGTTACACAATGAGACGCGTAGTACATAGGATGGAAACTCCATACATCATGTGGAACAAGGGGAAACCAGCCACATAAAATTTCTCTCTAATCTGTTTACAAATCTTCGCTATGCATAACATGCATTTTGCTAGATGACCCATCGCTGCTATTTAACTGCAAAGGAAAAATATACGCGGAGCTCATCAGAACTCGACACAACTGAACAAAAGAAGAGGTAGTATATTTTTACATGATCATATATGCTACAGATAATGACGAATAACTGCAAAGCAAAACACACAGCATCACTTTATATTCCGAGTATAACCACTTTGCTCCATGCTTCCAAATACAAGCGCAAAGTTTTATCGTTGCTTGGTCCTTTTGATTGTTTCAAAGAACATTATTCAAATGGCCGTAGGTTGCTCCTGGATCAGGGGAGCTTGTCATCTTTGGTTCAGATGCAAGGAGGCCTTTCCTAATGATTGGAGTTGTCTCAGGTATTTTATTTTTACTTGTTTAGGATGTTATATCATCCACTGTATACCAAGGTTGAAATAAAAGTATGACCCCAATTAAATTTTGGTTTGACTGCAGCTGATGGGGCCAAACTAAAACATAGAGTTGACCTCAAGCTAGACAGATGTACACTTTGTCATGACATAGGAGTTACTCTAAAGTATGTCCGTGTACCAAACATCATTTGCTCCCTGCAATCTATTGACTAAACTGTATACGATTTCTAAAACCTAACTTGTTGATTGGTGATATTAGAATAGTCTTATAATAGTATAACTCCAGTAAACAAAAAAAAATTACAAATTTCAGTCTCCTGATGTAGGTACAACATAATCTTGGATGTACCACTTACTATTGACATCAGTAGGCTCATTACAGGCGGTCAGTAAGTATTTCAGATAAACTTGTTCCAACTAAACAAACAGCTGACTTAATTTGCCACCATAATTACATAAACCCCTGGCATAGGCTGATCGAGTTTGAGAAGGAAGGCTATGCAAGAATCGGGGTCATGCCACGTTATGGTGATGCAGAGTCAGTTGTGTGGTTTGATGTTGAACCATTCTGCATGTTCCATCTTATCAACTGCTTTGAAGAGGAGATGAGGTACATACTATTCTATGAGGGCGGAGCTGGGCCTCGGGCGCTGAGGCAATAGCCGAGATCTAGGATAAAAGTCCACGAAAAATCTCTTGAGAAGTCATCAAAATACTTGTTCGCCCAAGAACAAGTGATCCAGCCTGATGCTTGTACCGTGGATGGCTCCGCCCTGTATTCTATGAGTGGTTATCTTGTTCCATGTAATTGTATTGATCTAGTATTCCTGTGTCTCCCACCTTCCCATCACTTCCACGTATCTGCATTACGAATCTCATTCTTTCTTGGTGACTTAGGTTATTGTCAGGGGTCTTCGTGCAACAGACTCCATTATACCAGGGCCAAGACTTGGACTAAACAAATACGATGTGCCCTCTGAAAGATCTGAGCGCAAGGGAGATGACAAGGCCGTGAAACAAGGAATTCGCGAGGAATTTCTCTCTCGATTATACCAGTGGAGGTTAAACTTGGAAACAAAGGCTGTTTCAGGGGAATATTTGACCGGAGCAGAGTTTTCCTTGGAATTCCCAATGATCAATAACCATTATACAGGCTTGCGTCATAATTATGCCTACGTACAAGTAGTGGATTCTCTGACAAGATCTTCTGGCAGTAGTGAGAAAGGTATGGCTAAAGAATGAACAGAAGTTTTATGTAATTTGCCAACTCAGAATCTAGTTAGGAAAATATAGGAATCAGCAGCAAGGATTATAGTGCATATTTCTATTCTTGGTGATTATATATCACATGTTTATTGGCTGTCATCTACAACATGTAGTACTCCCAAAATATGGAGGTCTTGCAAAACTATGCCTTGAAGAGAGAGAGAGCATAGTTACAGAGGTATGTATAAATGAGCTTGGTGCATCACTCCAGCTACTCTGTCCCCTAGATTTCCTAACTGAATTTCAAGTCCTACACCAGACATCAGCAACAAATCTAATAAAGACGGAATATCATTGGCTCGGAAAAGAACAGTTCTGCTCCGGAGCAGCATTTGTTCCAAGAGTTGGTGGCTCAAATGAAGATGATGGGTGGATAGTTTCGTTCGTGCATGATGAAAGGACTAATACATCACAGGCAAGTTTTCATTACACAATATTACATACAACCCCATTTTCCGTATGATTGATGCAGGAAGTCGATTTGGAAGCTTTATGTTTTTGTGCTGCAGGTGCACATTATTGACACCCACAGATTTGAAGGTGCTCCTGTTGCTACAATAACATTGCCCTGGAGAGTACCCTATGGCTTTCATGGAGCTTTCATCCATAGCAACCCAATGACATGATGTAACTATTAGAGATATATGTATAGTGTGTTATTCCCTATTGTTATGAGGGGTTATTTACATATCCACGTTCTGTACTTTGTGTATATATATTGGCCCATTGGCCCCCTGGAAATACAAGTTGCTATTCCTAACATGGTATCAGAGCCAATTAGGTTTACCTCTCCCGGACGCGCAACTCGTCCTCCTCTACCCTAGCCGCCGCCGTCGGCTTCCCCTCCCTAGCCGCCTCGCTTCCCCTTTCCCTTTGCGGCTGGCAGCCTGCCCGTCGGCTTGAAGGCCGCTGAGCTGCCGTCGTGTCGCTCGAAGCCGAAGTCCCGACGCCTCGCCGCCGAGCCGGCCTCTTGCTTGGTCGCCGCCACTTCAGCGATCTACGGCCGCCGCCGCTTCGATGATCTTCCTCGGGTCTGCCGCCACGCCGACCTACTCGGCGAAATCGCCTCGCGGACCTCGAGCCTCTAGATCAATCACCGGACTCGTCGTGCCGTCGTCGGTCCCACCGCCTCATCATCGCTGCCAGCCGCCGCCATCGTCGCCTCGATCCGCCGCCTTCTCATCATCTTGCGCAGCCGCCATCGCCGCCGCCATCCTCTACTGGGAAGCCGTATCACCTTCTCATTGCACGGGAAGCGCGCGCCACCTCATCACGGGCGCCCGGCGTGAAGGGCAACCCTAAGCGCTTCTGGCGGGTTACTCGTTATGGGCGAGAAGTCTCTTTTTAGCAAGTTCGCAAAAAAAAAGAAAAAAAAGCGAGATAGGCCGTGATCGAGGATCGTTGGCCCAAGTAGCATCGACTCCTTCAGTTTCTCTCCTTGGCGAGAGATAGCCGACTTGACGCCTTCTTGCCGCTTGAGTTCTCCTCGGCAGGTTCTGCGAGTTACACTCGACTCTTGAACTGAGAAACCACCCCTACGGTCAGTACCTCCCATGGATTCTTGATTCTGTAGCATCTTTTCACATGACTCGATCCTTCCACTCTGTCTTTCATTACACCTCTTGATTCTCCTATCGGTATTCTTACTGGCGATGGTACATCTCTTTTGTCTCAGTCGAGGATCTCTTAGCAACTCATCTTTTCATGCTCATACATTGCTCGTGTTCCTCGCCTTACCATCTGACTTCTTTCTGGGCGGATTCTTGACCTTGGTTATCGGATCATTCTTGACTCGACTCTTGTTGTGTTCAGGACCGCCACACGGGAGCTCTAGTTGGTTCTGGCCCTCGGCGCCTTGACTCACAGCGTCTCTAGGAGCTTGACTAGCTTCACCTTCCTTCATGCCCCGTCGCCGTGGTCTCTCCGCTTCTGCTACTCCGTCTACCAGCTCTTTCCAGCAGTGGCATCACCGTCTTGGCCATCTGTGTGGATCTCATCTGTCGTCCTTAGTTCGTCGGGGTCTTCATGGGTCTGTCTCAAGAGACGTGTCTTTAGATTGTCGTACGTAAGTTAGGTAAGCATGATTCACTTCCTTATCCTCATAGTGAGTCGTGTCTCGGCGTCCTTTTGATCTTGTTCATTCAGATGTTTGGGGTTCGGCTCCTTTGTTTCAAAAGGGGTCATTGATATTATATCATATTTATAGATGATTTCTCTCACTACGCTTGGATATATTGCATGTCTTCTCGTAGTGAGGCCTTGTCTATCTATAAACAATTTGCCACTATGGTTCACATACAGTTCTCCACCCCTATTCGTGTCTTTCGTCTTTGATTCTGGCTGGCGAGTACCTCTCTCGTTACTTGCACGGCTTCCTTGCCGAAAGCGTGGCACTCTCGCTTCGATTCTCTTGTTCAGTGCTCATGCTCGAATGGTGTAGCCGGCGTAAGCATCGTCACCTCCTTGAGGCGGCTTGTGCGATGATTGCCGCCTCTATTCCACCTCACTTTTGGGCCAAGGTCGTTTCCACTCGCCACCTATCTCGTCAACATCGATCGTCTTACGCTCTTGAGTGCGATCCTGTTGGCGTCTCTGTGGTCTTCTTCCGACTACTCTACCCTTTATGCTGTTTGGTGCGTTTGCTCACGTTCTCCTCGCCCTCGAGAACGCACCAAACCGATCGCTTCATCTGTTGAGTGTGTCTTTACGGGATCTGATGCGAGCACAAGGGCTATCGGTCTTTGGGATCCTGTTGGTCGACGGATGCGAATTTCTCGGGATGTGACTTCGATGAGTCTCGTCCTTTTTACCCATGTCTGCCTCTCCTTCGTGGAGTCATTGTCCTTTTGACCTTTCGAGATACACCTATATCTGTCTTGCCCTCGTCCACCGGTCCCACTGAGTCTCCACATATTCCTCCTATGGCCTCTCCACAATTGTCGCCACCTGCTCCGTCTCCTGCGGCTCCTCAGGCTCCCCCCACTACACTCGTCTACACTCGTCAACCTCGTATTGAGGATCTTCCAGATGAGCCATCTTCTCCTGATGTTCCCTCTTCTTCTGATGCTCCATCTTCCTCGATGGGTCATCTTCCTCGCCACGCTCTCCGCGATCGCCCGATCGATTCGCCCCCTGCCTGCTTTTGCCTTTCTTTGGTGCGGCTACTCGTGAGCTTGTCTCTCTACCGGATCTTTGTTACTCACCACGAGTGGCAGCATGCCATGGCCGAGGAGATTGCTGCCCTCGAGCGTACTGGTACTTGGGATCTTGTTCCCTTTCCGTCTCACTCTCATCACATCACGTGTAAGTGGGTCTATAAGATTAAGACTCGCTCTGATGGCTCTCTTGAGCGCTATAAGGCGCGTCTTGTTGCTCGTGGCTTCCAGCAGAAGCATGGTCGTGACTATGACAAGACTTTTGCTCCTGTGGCCCACATGACCACTGTCCGCACTCTTCTTTCAGTGGCATCTATTCGCCACTGGTCTGTTTCTCAGCTTGATGTCAAGAATGCCTTTCTTAATGGCGAGTTGCGTGAGGAGGTCTACATGCATCCGCCACCTGGGTATTCTGTTCCTGAGGGCATGGTCTGTCGCCTTCGTCGCTCTCTCTATGGCCTTAAGCAAGCCCTTCGTGCTTGGTTTGAGCGCTTCTCCTCTGTGGTCACTGCTGCTGGTTTTTCAGCTAGTGATCATGATCCTGCGCTCTTTGTCCAAACTTCGTCTCGTGGTCGGACTCTTCTTCTTCTGTATGTTGATGATATGATCATTACGGGAGATGATTCTGAGTACATTGCCTTTGTCAAGGCTCGTCTTAGTGAGCAGTTCCTTATGTCGGATCTTGGTCCTCTTCGTTACTTCCTTGGGATTGAGGTTACTTCCACTCCAGATGGTTTCTTTATGTCCCAAGAGAAGTATATTCAGGATCTTCTTGATCACGCCTCTCTCACTGATCAGCGTACTGTTGAGACTCCCATGGAACTCAATGTTTACCTCCAACTCTCTGATGGCGAGCCTCTTTCTGATCCGACTCACTACCGTCATCTTGTTGGGAGTCTTGTCTACCTTGCTGTTACTTGTCCGGATATCACTTATCCGAGTTCATGTTACGAGTCGATTCGTTTGACTCACACTCGGGTCCACTCTGGTCACCTTCTTCGAGTTCTGCGATACCTTCGTCAGGACTATCTCATTATCTCTTCTTTCCATGCTCCGATTACATTCTGACTTCAGCTTATTTGGATGCTAGTTGGGCCAGCGATCCCTCCGTCGCCGGTCTATCTCACTTCTTCTTGTGTTTTTCTTGGTGGTTCTCTTATTGCCTAGAAGACGAAGAAACATCTTGCAGTGTCTGTTAGAGTGAGAGGTGAGTTGCGAGCTATGGCTCTTTTGACAGTAGAGATTACTTGGCTACGATGGTTACTTGAGGATTTTGGTGTTTCTGTCACTACATCGACTCCTCTCTTGTCAGACAGTACAGGTCCTATTAGTATTGCCTGTGATCCTGCGAAGCATGAGCTCACCAAGCATAATGGTGTTGATGCTTCCTTCATAAGGTCTTGTGTGCATGATCAGGTGATTGCTCTTCAATATGTGTCTTCAGAGCTTCAGATAGCGGATTTCTTCACGAAGGCCAAACTCGAGCACAGCACGGCTTCTACCTCTCTAAACTCAGTGTTGTTGATCCACCATGAGTTTGAGGGAAGGTGTTAGAGATATATGTATAGTGTGTTATTCCTATTGTTATTAGGGGTTATTTGCATATTCACCTCCTGTACTTTGTGTTTATATATTGGCCTATTGGCTTCACGAAAATACAAGTTGTTATTCCTAACGGTAACTAGTCAAAAACTGTGTATAATTATCTGAAAGCAGCGTATTGTTTTAGCCTTGAACTGTTAGCATACAATCTCAGGTGAATTGTTCATATAGTTTCCGCATGTGAGTATTGTTTGTAAGATCACGGCAGCTTTTTACATTATCTTCTAGAATTTTTGCCAGAAGTATAAGGAAGCTTTGTTCAGCTAACATGAACACGTGGCATGCAGTTCTAGATCTCTCAACTGTACCCAATTTCCCGTACGGACAGTCATTAACAAGATTACTTCGTATTCAAATAATCCAAGTCAATAGCTTGAAAGATACTGTGCTAGATATCTAATTCCATTGCAACTGAACATGCGGTACAATCTGAAGTAGAATAGTGTAGCACACGAATGTAGAGCTTTAAATATAATGTACTTCACACATCTGTCCTGAAGCATGGCGAAGACTGAACACAGGTGAAATTTAAAACTTTTAAGAAATTGCAACACCACATATTGCAATAAAGTGATTCGTGAAATTGTGCCATTATATTAATGTGATTTGCAATTGTTAATAAAAGCAAAGTGAAATCTAAACAGAACATAACAAAATATTTATATTTGAATTTTCAGCTGCGACAACAGGGTTTCAGGGAAGAAATGCCAACAACAATGTAATTCATGTGCACGCAACTTGCAGTTGACAAGCGAGAAATGGAATCAAGTGAAATGGTCGGATACATGCGATTCCTAAAATACAGCATAAATCACAAAGATATCTTCGGAAACAAATTATTATTGCCAATTCTCACTGTCAAATAAGCATAGTCTGAAACGGTGCTCTGCCAGGTTACCTTTCTTCAAAGCTACTAATAATGCTGGAATTATTTGACCATGAACTCTTGCAACTGCAGCCCCAACTGCACTCAGATTTGTAGACACCTGCACATCATACATGCACAAATAACAGAGCATTCCTAAAAATGGAACAACTAGACTTGCATTAAAATAGCAGAAGAAAACAGCATTCCTAAGAATTTATTACACATTCATGTCGAATGTGTATCATCACTATTTCATCCAAATCGGCAGAAGAGAAGAGCATTGGTAAGAATATCCTTAAATCTGGCAATGATCTTTATTTGGTATTATAATCTCAAGAACATAGGATATAGAGCACATTAAATGCATATGGCCATATGGAGGAAACCACTGGAGGTGAAAACTCTGAAATATGTAATTACTCCTTCATTTTAGAACACCTCTGTGCTATTATGAGCATTGAGCAGAAGTCATACGGACCTAACAAGACCATTGTCTTCAATTATGAGCCGTCATACTAGATCAAATAGGTTTTGCAGTCTGATTAGCAGTATTTAATGTCTTCATGGACTGATGGAAAGTATTTGGATGAAATTTGGTCAGACAACTCTGCTATTTTGCACTGTGTGACAATGGCTCAGCCACTCAAGGGATTTAGGCAGCCTTTCAGCCAGGCCAAATGTCAGTCCTATTTTGAAGTTAAAATAATTCCATCAAGCCAGTACCATTTTTTTAACCATATATAGGTACTTGCTAGTTGAGCTGAGCATAGTTTTGTCCTTTAAAAAATTACATTCTTTAGTTTCTAAGACAAATCCATCATAAGCTAAACTAAGTGCCAATGAATTCCTCCTTTTGAAAAACATAATAGGTCGATGAAAAAACTTTTCAACCAACGGATCTATAGTGTAGGACAATTATTGGGACTCAGATCTTTTACTAATACACTCCAAGTCCAGAACTCAAATAATACAGCTACTAAAGCTTAAAACTAACTAGGAATGCTGAGCGTATCATTTCCTCCACATAATCAGTAATAGTATCATGGTTAAATTTATGGAGGTTAAACTTCAAACTTTCCACCAAACCACAGCTGAGATGCCATGCTTCCAATTTACAAGAAAATGCTGTAAACAACAATTGTGAAAAACTATAAACAAGGCATGACAAAGCATAGCTCACTAACCTATATATCCACTGCATTTTTCTTGTTATCGAGTGGGAAGGCATATTGGAATCCAGAACATCCACCAGCTTCAACACTCAACCGCAACATCTCACCTTCAGCGGATGGTTCTTTACCGTTTAACTCTTTCAACCTCTGCAGAGAATGAATCACACAATCATACATTGAACATGGTAAACTAACTGAAGAAACTAAAAGACAGTGAGAACCAATAGTATCGAAAGCGACACATTTTTCTTGCCAGGACTACAACTTTATAACACACTATATGTCGTAGCAACAAGACCAGACAAGAAAAATGAGAACCCGGTCGCCACGAGGGAACCACGGGATCCTCGAGAGGGACCGATACCAAGAGAGAAGTTAATGTATATTAATTGCCTTGAAAAAGTCCTCCTTGAATACATGGAGGCGGCTATTTATACTTTCCGCCCGAGGTACATGAGATTATAGTTACGCCCTTAAAAGACCCTACACTGTTAAGCCTACTGGGGTTTTTCTTTCTCACGTGTAGCCTCCGGTCCATGGTGGACCCTCCTAGTCTGGTCCATCCGGTTGATGCGTGCGGTCCGTATTAGCTATAATCTTGATATAAGTTTTTTGTGTTCTTGTTTTGTTTTCTTTGTTTGCATGGCTAAGCGGCAGTGTGCACACATTGATTGTTTCAATTTTTTGCATGTGGCATCAAAGACTAAAAGCGGCACTATGGGTGGTTAGTGGCGTAGTGGTTGTTGTGGGCATAGTTAGTAGAGCACTAATTGCAAGTTGCATGTTGAGTCTATTGTTGAATAAAAGAGATGAAAATGAGGAAAAGCTACGGTAGTTGATAGCATGAAATATTGTTGTCCTCTATTCTTGTCCCAGTGCGTCGTGTGTTTTCCTCCGTGTGTTCTTTGTGTGCGTAGACACCGGTGGTGCTAACAATTAGTATTAGAGGTGGTGTTGTGATGGCGAGGTCGTTGTCTCCGTTGGCGTCGGCGTGTCTCCGGTGGTCTAGAGGAGATGGCGCGACAACATGCATGTGGCTAGCGGCGTGAAAGGTGTGGCTCATGGTAGGGTATTGGCGCGAGGCGTGAATGAGGAGAGCGTCACGCTCCGATTACTGCTGTTGACTAGTAGCAACTATCTTTGCATGGTCAATGAAGATGCAAGTGTGGCGCAAGGAGTGTGGGATGCCGTTGAAAAGGCGGTGTCGATAGGCACCAAGACAAGAAGGCACTTGCGGCCATCTACCATGGTGTGGCGAGGAGACCCTTCTTGCTCTCAACAGACAAGAGGATGGCGAAGGAGGCATGGGTGACTCTCAAGTCCATGTGCGTTGGAGTTGAGCGCGTGAAGAGGCCAATCTTCAAACCGCAAGAAAGAATTTGACAACCTTCATATGCGAAGGTGAGTCAATCGATGCATTTGCCATGAGGGTCACCCTCGCTCTCAGCAAGATGCGAACAATGGGAGAGAGGGTTGAAGACTCTTGTGTGGTGGATAAGATGCTTCGGGTCTTGATATCGAAGTTTCTGCCGATCGTTTGCACCCTCGAGAACCTCAAGGACTTGGATTTGATGTCGGTCAAAGAAATATTTAGGCGGCTAAAGGCGTTAGAGAGTGCCACATGGTTGGTGAGGAGGAAGGTGAGCACCTGCTTCTCACGCATGCCCAATGGGAGTCCAAGGCCAAGAACAAGGAAGGCGGCTCCGTCTCCGGCAAGAAGAGCACCTACGACAAAATGAAAGTTTGGTGCTACAAATGCCAGAACTACGGGCACTACTCTTGGGAATGTCCTGAACCGAAGAAGGTGGTGAAGGATAAGGCACTTTTTGTTGCAGACGTGGATGATGAACTGGCGCTACTGTGAAGCTCAGTTGGAACTAATCTTGTTTTCTATGTCTTCATCATGTTTATTTATGTTGTATGGCTTTGTTGCCGTATAGAGTCGTAGTAGTGGGCTAAGTCCAAGAGAGTTGCATGTGTGGCGTCATGGCGTAGTGGACAGATCAGCAGGAAAGTGAGCGGATCAACAGTCAAGTGAAGCCAGCAGTTGTGTGCACATGCATGTGTTATTGGATCAATCATGTGTTAGTGGTTAGTGCATGTAGCTATGAGGACGTGAGCATGTACACATTGCCGAGCGTAAGACTAGCTCTAGATGTGTTCGAGTTAGTTGAGAAGGTATGCACGTGAGATGAGTTGGTCCTCCTTCAAAGTAGCTGCATGCATCCATCTAGTGGAGATAATGCATGGCGTGAGTTAGTCTTCTGCGTGTGGCAAGAGGTTGCGGGCGATCTGCAACGGTGAGTCGGCATGTCAATATTAGGGGGGAAATTGTTAGCTATAATCTTGATATTAGTTTTTTTGTGTTTACTATTTTGTTTTCTTTGTTTGCATGGCTAACTGACAGCATGCACACATTCATTGTTTCAGTTTTTTGCATGTGGCATCAAGGACTAGAAACGATAGCACTATTGGTGGTTATTGGTCGTTGTGGCTGTTGTGGGCATAGTTAATAGAGCACTAATTGCAAGTTGCATGTTGAGTCTATTGTTTAGAATAAAAGGAGATGAGAAAATGAGGAAAAGCTACAGCAGTTTAGTAGCACGAAATATTGTTATCTTCCGTTTGCTATCCAAAGTGCGTGTGTGTGTTTTCCTCTAGGTGTTCTTTGTGTGCGTAGACACCGGTGGTGCTAACAGTCCGCTAATACCTCTTTCCCTTCGTACCGGGCGGGTGCCCCTGGGACGAGGGGCCCTAGGTGCCCTTCGGTGCTCACGAGGTGGCCCCGAGCGGGCATCCTGGGGACCTCCTCGCTCCTAGATACATGGTGCTCAAAGCTTCTCTGCACCCTTCCCCTCCCCCCCTCCCTGAAAGGTACACGTGATACTCTCTGGTGGGTGATGAAGTGTGCCTTCTGCTTGTGGCCCTCTGGGGCCTTTCAGGTGGCCTTAGTGTGTCATTTGGGGCCTCCTGAAGGTATATTTGGTGCCCTCAGGGGCCCCTAACTGCCTTCGCCCTTGGGGCTCGTGGGCCATTTGGTGGTCTTTGTGTTCCATTCGGGGCCTCCCAAGGCATATTTGGTGCCCTCAGGGACCCTAATCGCTTTCTGGCCGTGGCCCTCGGGGCCTCCTTGTGGTCTTCGCCCGGTCGTTGGGCTGGTGGGCCACCCTACGACAAGCCCCTCGCAATCAAGGTCCTGCCGTCATAGCTAAACGCATCTTTTTTCCGAAGGGTGTCCCTTCGACCAGCGAAGCTTGTTTTGCGTGGGCCCTCGAGTGTAACGGGCCGCCGATTATTTTTGGTGGCTCGTCGGTTGACATGCACCATGATGCCTAGAGTGGTAGTAATGGCGGCGTCCTCGAGGGGCACGCGGGCCACCATTGCTATTACTGCGTCGCAATGTTAGCATGCGCCATGATGCCTGAGTTGGCAATAATGGTGCCCCCTCAAACCAGCATAGCAGTTGATGGGATATTGTGCATGTGGCATGTGTCACTAGGTATTTGGCTTGTGTCTCTTGGCCACGCCTTGTCTCCTTGCGGTTCGGCTCCTATAAAGGGTGACCCCACCTTTCGCTTACTCTTGCTTGAAAACCCTAACTCCCACTTTCACCTGCTTTTGTGCTTTGTGGCCTTCAAGCTGCGATTAGGACCTTCGGCTCGGGCGGTGTGACCCTGAGCTATGATATGACGAAGCATAGTAAAGATGGAGGTGGCCATGTGCTCTACACTAGCGACCTTAGGCGTCGGCGATGATTTGGCGGGTCCTCCGGGCCCTCGTGGATGAGGGGAAGCTAGAGAACCTCGAGAAGGTGCGGGTGTTTGGGACAGAGATGGTGCCAACGCCTCGATCGAACGAAGCTATGGTCTTCATGGCCTTCTTCGATCTGAGGCTCCGGATCTGCGTCGTGCCACTAGTCATGTGCGCCCTTCCGTATGACGGTGGATCTGGCTCACCGACTGAACCCCTCCTCAAGCTGGCTGTCTTTGAGTGGATCATGTGGTCCGTCGGGACGAGCGGGGAGAGGCGCCTCTTCGCATATCTTCATGACGGCGCCGCTAATCGAAGAAGAAGAAAAGCATCGGTGAGATCTTGAACTTTGGTTGTGTCAATTTTCAGCTAAAGGCATGGTGCTAGATATGCGTGCCTACCTAGGCGACGTGAACCGTGGGAAACCGACCGACCCGAGGCGATTTTATCACCTCTCCAGTGAACAACGGTCTTCGCTCCACCGAGGGGCTCATCCACCTTATCGCCACCTCGAGATTGTGCTCACCTCGTGGGAGGAAGCCCTTCTCCATATTTTCTTTGAGCGTGATGAGGAGGCTCTCCATAAGGGACCTCGTCAAGGATTTTTGTGCGTTTACGGTTTGGCCCCTCGCGCAGGGCTAGAGCGTTAAGCTTGGGAACCCTAAGGGTGGGCTCCCTACCATCATTGCAGCCAGGCGCGAAGGATTGGGTCTTTGCTCTCTCTCTCTCTCTCTCTAACTAAGCCTACTGCCTTTACTACAGTTGTACCCATTGACGAGGTTACCTATACTGCGGAGCTGCTCTTGGGCTCCTATACTGCCGAAGATCATGCGAAGCGCGGGTTAGTTGTGCGCAAGCCCCACCTGAATCGCTCATATGCGGATCCAATGGTTCGTCCTTGAAATGCCGAACTGGATGAGGGAAAGAAGAAGTATGCCCTCACGCCCGAGGAGTGTGACGTCCGCGGGGCCGATCGCCATGTTACCCCTTCATTCCGTTAGGGTGCGAATGGGCTAGTGGTCCTTCATGCACGAGGACGGGTGAAGCGGAGAGGCCGGCGGTGAGTGTCACATGGGACTCGTTATGGCGATGCACACCCATTCGAGCAGCCCGTCTTTGCGTAACATCGCCCATCCCCCGCAATCGGGCTTTGCATCTGGGGCATCTGGGCAGAGAAGTTCTGTACTGGAGAAGGGTTGGCAAGCTCGTTTGGGATAGCAGGCTTGCCCCTCAAGGAATCTTTGGCCGTTAGCACCTCATCGTACTTTTACGGCGGGGGCTCCGAGGATTCTTGGATTGTTCCTCCCACCCCGGGGCATGTCGCGATCAGTAATTATATATTTTTATTATTTATTTATTATATTCTCCTAACCTGTGTGCTTGCTTCTGCAGCTTATAAGCGATGGGGGAGAGAGAGGAATGGCGGCACACATCGTGAAGCTCAAGGTGGCACCTTTGTCGCCACTCCGACCTCACGACCATTGCGATCTGGGCCCACTTTGCCTGCAGACTTCAAGGTCGGCACTAGCACGGCGGAGGTTTGAGGAGGTGGCACGATTTGTCCGCCTGTCTTATGTAGGGGACCTTTTTAGAACATGTCCCTTAAGGGTATGTTTTGGTCCATCGAGGCAAACGCAGAAGGTATATTTTTATCGTGTTTTTTACCCTATGTGGCGCCACTCTCGGTGCCGACCCTAATTCTATCGGCGCTAGAGGGCGATGTCCTATGTAACCGATGAGATCGAAGTGGGTTGACTCGAGCATGCGGAGCGTGAGGCCTTGGTTGTCAAGGCGAAGGCCCCGAAGCGAGGGTGGTGGAGCTGGAGAGGGGCGCCAAGGTTTCGAGAGGAGGTGCAGGCGCTTCAAAGGCGTTCGGACGAAATCGAAAGCAGAGGTTCGAGCAGAGAGGGAGCTTTCACCTCCATGGTGTAAGCATCCTAGGAGGGATGGAGGCCTTGGAGGGCTTGGTGGCGGACCTTGGCGCAAATGCCCCTCCACGATGCCACAACATGGAGGAGATGGATGTCACCCTCGGGCGTCTTTGTCATGGCTACCGGAGAGGTGTGCACGCCCCGGCCTGCCCACAGGGACCACTTGTGTGAAGGTGGCTCGGCGGGCGACCTTTGTTACCCCGCAAAGGTCAAGTGCGGGCATGTCGATGCCACGCTAGCCGCTCCGTGCTAGTGGCGACCATCATGAGGAAGTTGCCGCCGCACCGCCAAATCGAAAGGCAAGCAGCGTCTTCATCCAAGACTTGGGTGCAACAGACGCGATCTTGTGATGGATTCCCTCTGGCGGTGTAGGCCTAGAAGAGGAAGGGCAAGGCGTGGAAGATGACCAGGGGACCAGCGAGTAGGGGCCACCACCGGAATAAGGTGTGACCCTCGACTTGCTCAGGCGGCCCAAATCCTTTAGCTTCTTGTAACTAGGTTTTAGGAAACCCTTTTCGTTTCTTTTGGTTTTGAGTTTTGCCCGTTTGGGGCTGTGTTAACGAGGAGGTGAGATGAGGGTTTGCCTCTTTTTGTAATGAACTCCACTTTTGAATGAAAAAGGTGTTTGATTGGAGAATCTCTTGTGGAGCTTGTGTGGTTAAGCTTAGTATGCCAAGTGTTCTATCGGGGTGACTTGTCATTGCTTTGGTCTTGCCGCTTTGGGATCTGGTCATCCGAGGGGCGTGTGGCTTAAGGTCACCATCCTCGGCGTGGTGCTGGCGAAGTGATGCCTTCACTCCATTTGGCCCCTGCAGCTATGTTACGAGGGTGTTGTGTACCATGGCGTGAAGTGGCAGCTCCGGTGCCTGGTGAATCCTGGTGGGCGATGGAGGAGTTTGCCAGACTGCTTGCGTCGGTAACAAGAAGGTCAAGCACTGACGACGCCGAGGTCAGCCTGTGAACATCCCAACTGGGTGTGTGTTTCAAATGTAAGAAAATGAGTAGAAATTAAAACTTTTCTTGCATCTGGGTTGTTTTAAACTTTTCTGTAATTCTGGTAGAAGAATTATGGAATTCAAAAACCCTAATGTCCTTTTGACTAAAGTCATGAACCCTTTTTCAACCCTTTGTTGACTAATGTCCTTTTGACTAAAGTCATGACCCCTCTGAAAAATTTCATAATTTTTAGAATTTATTTGATAATTTTTGGAGGCAAGTCAAATCAGTTTGACTCTTGGTCAAACA